>JARPMJ010004046.1:0-77500 GCA_033366665.1 Phoxinus dragarum
ATTTCCTCCACAGACAAAAATATTCATATAAAGTAAAAAGATAATTTATAGTGAAGCCCATATAGCTGTCATATTTAGTTTTAGTCATAGTTTTTGTGTTAAGTTTCTGGATAGTGTTGTATTTTTGCTCTCTGTGTTTATTAAATGTGTTTTTGTTTTTGGTTCGTTCATTCGGAGTCACTCATCTCTAATCATTTGGATTATACAAGCAACCCCTGACAACAATCCCATACAATAGTTTATGTATTTCCAAAATGTTACTTAATGTAGGTCGATATAATAATTTTTACAACTTAACTTCACCAATAAACAAAAGCTAAATAAGCTTTAATATGACAGTGGATTTTTTTACTTACGATAAAATAATAAAAATTGTAAACCGTAAACATTCACATAAACAAAAGCTAAATTAGCTATATATATATATATATATATATATATATATTATATATATATATATATATATATATATATATATATATATATATATATATATTAAGTCAATGTTTAATTTAGTTTGCGTACTATAAATAAAGGACAGCTTTAAAAGACCTTAATGATTATTGTAATATTGTGATGCTTTAAAATTTAAAGTCTTATTTTCTCCTACCTACTAATAAAAAAAACACCAGGAAAATTAATAAACCGCACAATATTTATTTATGTCTGCAGTCAGTCAAGTGTTCTGCACAATAACACTCTGGTGTCAATAGAAATACCATGTAAACAAAATTATTTATTAAAAAAAAAAAAAATTGTGAGCCGAAAAAAGGAGACCACGTTTTTCACTTAGTCCAGTATTAACATGCACTTTTACATGCACTCTTGTTTTTAACATGCACTCTTTTCATTTTTTTCAGTGCATTTTTCATATCATGTGACCAAACATAACGGAATTATGACTAGTTCCAGTGCCATATGTGATTACACTCTGTTCCTCACACAAAGCTATTGTATAGCTTCATAAGACTCTTTTTTACTGTTTTACTGTGTTTTTTGGAGCTTAACAGTGACCTGTCATTGTGGAGAAAAGGGCTGCTTGGATTCTCTAATTCTCTATCTGTGTTTCAATGGAAAATGTATGTAAACAGCAGATACGAATGTGTGTGTGTTTTGGGTTTTTGCATGCGTCAGACAGGGAAAGCTCCTCTCAGTTTGGGGATCCTGCTCATGAATAAGCAACAGATCCCAGCATGGCCTCACTGAATATTCATGAGCTGAATGCAGACAGCAAACCAGCCATCATGTCCACTCGCATCTCACTCCAAACAAACACTGTAAATCCCCGAGGGATGGTCACAATGCTCCTGCAACACAACTGTCCGAGTGAGCTGCAACACAATACACAACACAAATATTAAAGCCCAAAAATATGTATCTATGCAACTTTCATGAAGTTTATGTAATATCGAGGAACTGCTGCCGGACCAGCAGCGCACTGATATTACACACTTAGTGCCGGTCACGTTGGAAGTTACCGAGCTGGGGACTATTTTCAGGCGCTGCGTGATATCATTGCGCCGCTGGTACAGCACGAGTTCCCTGATTATTACGCAGGAATGAGAGTATAGTTCCTAGTCATGTGGCCGCAACTTTTCACTTTCCGTCGGTCTTAGTACAACGATGTAACTACAGAAGAGTTAGGTTTAAATAGGAAAAATATCTAAACTCTTTGGTCATTTTTTTTGAGAGAGATGCTAACGGTCTAATCAGATTCAATGATCTATGCTAAGCTATGCTAAAAGTGCTACCCGCCTGACAAGGAGATCGGCTGAATGCATTCGAAAACGGTAAAACCGTTTAACTCTAGGGGTGTTGGAAATTGGTAAATTGTTGTCGTGTGTTGGGCTGTACTATTTGGTCGCACCGGGAAACAGCATTTGGACTCCCAAAGTCAGGAGAAGAGTGCAAAACACTAAGCAAAATGATGTCCAAAACACGTCGTTTCAACGTCTTTGTCACAAAAGTCGGACGTTGAAAAGACGTCCACTGAGGAGCCAGAATGAAAGTTTTATGACGTCTTTTTTTGACGTGTTCTGCACGTCCGATATAGACGTTCATGGACCCTTCGTACAAGATTAAAAACTAGTTCAAATGTGACCGTTGTGGACATATTTTCAACTCATGTATGGTCTCATTTAGACATAATCCACTTTGGACTATGCTGTCAGATGTATCGTAGAGAATTAACAGAGGTTTAGATGTTGATATTGTTTCATTTGAAGTGTCGCCATTGTGGTGATCAGTGTTTGCTTAGGTTGGGCTCTTGGTCCCCTTCCTTTTACTTTAACTTTTTGTGGCTGCTGTATCTTTATGTTTATAACATAATAGCTGTTGCAGAGAAAGCCAAGAAAAAGTATGAGGTATTATCAGCTCGATGTTGACATAATCATCAAAACCTGGGCATCTAATAGTGTATTTCAACTATTGTGTTTATATATGGCATTCATAACCACCAATCGTGTGGATCTGCAATGTTGGCGCTATTAGCATTTAAATTTTCACTTGTTTGAAGGTAGAAATAAAGCATGTCCACATGAATGAAGTCACACACAGACACACGGACACACACGGACTGAGGAAAGAAGGCGTTTGTGGTTGAGGCACAGCATCTTCTCATCAACCACATGTGTAAATGAAGTAGTTGACTATGGCTAACTTGTTAAAACTAAAAGTAAGATACGTTCACATTGTCAGTCCAAATCCGATTATTTTTGTAACCGATTGGAATCTGATCTAAAACTGTTGATGTCCACACTGTGTATCGCAACTGTTCAGATTAGATGTGTGTGTCCATGCAGCTCTTTCGGTTTCCGGAAATATCTGCATTGGTTTCTATGGTAACGACGTTGCGTTGACAAGCATACGACGAAAACAACAACCGCAACATAAGGGGGTTTGCATTTGCAATAAAGATGTTGTCTTGTTTAAATTTTACAACATTACAATGTTGCGCGAAATCAGTCAGAATGAAACCGATTTCCAGATATGTGATTTGAATCGGATTTAATGTGATTTATTTTGCTGTTCACGTTAGCTAATTGACCGTTAGCTAAAAGACCCGCCCCCTGCCCTTAGTTACTGTCGCTATGTCCAACAAGCTACGCCGCTCTCACACACACACACACCATGTTCTCACGCAGTGAAAAACACGTCGCGGAGCAGAGAGGACACTGACAACACACTGACAGACGCAGACCAGCTTACTTTTCGGTTTCTTTTGATATTAAACATATTAAACAAAGTCTCACCTTTCAAATTTGGTAATTTTTTTTAAAGAAATTTAAATAATAAATAGTGTTTTGTGGCTCTTTAATGTGTGTGACAGATCGCTGTGTCGCCTCAGTTAAAGCTGCTCGTGAACCGATCATCTCTTCCTTCTAGTTCATTTATAGCATCAAATAAACATGAATGAACATCAGAAGGAATGTTGTTTTAACCGCGGAAAGACGTCAGTACACTCCGCTTCTCAAGCTCAAATCCTCGTTAGTCTACTAACTCTCCTGACTGCTTTGTCGGACAAAATGGCGGATGGCGAAGTATGATTGGTCAGATCACCTGTCAATCAAACTCCCTGCGAAGAGTCAATTCTGATCAAATTTCAATCGGATATGCACAAAAATTTGATTTGAACTGAGTCTGAAGTACGTAGCCTATGTTTGTATAAGAAATATAAGGAAGAATCGTCGGGTTGTCAATCCACGACAAAGAAGGGCTTGTACGCTGAACTGTGTAGAATCTCATATGGTCCAGCGCATTTGGATCGGCTGTTCGTAGATCGATTGATAAAGTCTGTTTTTCAAAGATGGCTTCTGCCTGTATTCGCGAAGTTGACTGTATGTATAAAATATCTTCTTATTAAACTGTCTGGACACTGTCAAAGTTCTCAATGCTTCGGTTTGCATGTAGGGACCCTCATTATGCTACCGTGTTAGTGTGGGGCTATTTCGAGCCTTGTTAGTGGTATTAACAAGCGATTTTTATTTGTCATTACTCAATGCCCTATATACTAGCGTTATACCAGCGTTATAGGCTAAACTGTTTTTAGAGATAAAACTATTTACAGTCGATAATCATGAAAACAAGTCTCAGATAACGGTTGACTAGGTAACAATGTTTAATTAGACCAAAGGTTCATTTTGCGCCGGAGTTCTCCTTTAATATAACTAATGTTAACTAATTAACCTTATTGTAAAGTGTTACCATAAATAAGTAATTATGAATGAGGTAGTTCATTAGCTAATCAATAACTAAAAAAAAATGTCATACCTCAAAGAGAACTACTATATACAGGTCCATAATTAATGAGAGTAATACACAATGTGTAATTAATAAAGTAAAGATCATGGCATACAAGTTTTCAACACATTCAGATGCTATCAAAACCTCTTCTGCTAGAGAGATAATATTGTCTTAGTGACAATTAAGCAGAATTTGCAACAAAAAATGTAGAATACATCACATTAAAACAATTTGCGAGACTTGAAATGACCGAACCGTCAGGCCATCCGTACCGTTGAGAAGCAGATATTCCAGAAACACTTCAGTCGTGTCATTTGAGTTAATGTATTAGTCAATAAGCCATCCATCGTGTCTGGTTGCTCAACTAATCAACTTTCTGAGCTTGATCTCCTGAAACCTGGTGTGGTCACTGTGTCTGTTATATGTCAATAACATCTGATCTGAGGTCAGGATTGACTCAGGACTGAAATCTGCTCATATTCTGCTGCTGTACTATTTATATCATTTGTGTTTTGTCAGGATCGTCTGTACTTTGTGATGGAGTACATTAACGGTGGAGATCTGATGTATCACATCCAGCAAGTGGGCAAGTTTAAGGAGCCGCAAGCCGTGTAAGACACGTACTATCAATCAACACACACACACACGAGTACAGACCAACGATGAGCTCGTTAATCAAGCCAAACACACCGGTT
Source organism: Phoxinus dragarum (assembly GCA_033366665.1). NCBI lineage: Eukaryota > Metazoa > Chordata > Actinopteri > Cypriniformes > Leuciscidae > Phoxinus > Phoxinus dragarum. The sequence goes on from JARPMJ010004046.1 coordinate 4,938, forward strand.
TAGATGTGATGGAACATGCTGGCGTGTCCAAACAGTGTTTGTGTGGATATGTTCACAATGATATACTAGCATAATGCATGCTAAGTAGTGCCTATAATATAATATACAGCTAAATTAAAAATCATCATCATAAACATCTCACAGAGTAGTATGCTATTGTTGCATGACCATTTACACATGTATAACTCCGCAAGTGGCGTCCACTTATGATTAGTATTTCCATTTATAATTACATTTAATGTGGAAAACACTTAAAGTGTCCTTATGCTATTTTAAATAGTCATCATTTTGTTTTTTGGAGGTCTCCCACTAAAGGTTTACATTTGAAAAAATAATAATAATGACAGTAAACGTTTCATAAAGTGATTCCAGCTAAACTATATTAGTTCAAACATCCAAATTTGTCAAGCTGAAAAAATGCTTAATATTCTAAGTAAATACAACTTAACTGAGTCAATGTAAAAAGATAGCTCAAAAAGTCAAGTTAAGAAAACACCTTTTTTTTACATTAAATATTGATTTGCTTTAGATTCTTTAAATCTGAATCAATTAAATGCAGTGCAACAAATACTACCATGTTAAATACAGTATTTAAACAAAATATTTTTGTCACTTTAGTTAGGCTAATTTTTTTTTTTTACATTTTAGGCGAATGTAAAACAAGAATTTGTATGGAAATGTGCTTAAAAAATGTCACGATGCGAAAACACATACAGTATAAAAGACTGTCAGCATGTTCATATTTCTAATGCCACGCACAGAAAGTTCTAAACATTTGCTCAATGAACACTCATGAATAAATCTGCAAACATATAATGAGGAAACATGCGATGCTCGTGTTCATAAAAGAGCTGCTCCTGAAATACAGGTGAAACTGGTGCAAATATGGTGCAAAAGTTCATTTATGTCAGTAATTCAACTTAAAAGGTGAAACTAATATATTATATAGACTCATTACATGCAAAGTGAGATATTTCAAGCCTTTATTTGTTATAATTTTGATGATTATGGCTTACAGCTTATGAAAACCCCAAATGCAAAATTAGAATATTGTGAAAAGGTTTTAATAGCATAATCATCAAAATTATAACAAATAAAGGCTTGAAATATCTCACTTTGCATGTGATGAGTCTATATAATATATTAGTTTCACATTTTAAGTTGAATTACTGAACTAAATGAACTTTTGCACGAGCTGTTCATATAGTTGTTGTAATGTTTGTCTGCGCTCACAACATTTTTTCGCCTGGTCAACAGAGGCGAGACAAATTCTGCTGGAATAATCAACGCTTGAACAAAGGCACATTTGTTTCCTTTGCTTCTTGTAAGGACTGTGACACCAGACTGAGAATTACCACACACAAAAAAGTCCTTTACATCCTTTTGAATGTGTGATGCTGACTAATCTACACTGTGGTGTGTCGGCAGATTCTACTCGGCAGAGATTGCTGTGGGACTGTTCTTTCTTCATAGGAAGGGAATTGTTTACAGGTGAGTGGATTTACAGTAACTTTATTTATTTTATTTTTTTTAAGTATTACATAGTAATTTCCGAGCACAGTAGATCTCATACAGTAGATGTAAGTCACACCTTGTCGGTGTGTCACCATCAGTGGAAAATACACTTGATTGGAGCAGATGTGACTCTTCACATGATCAAATTAGATTTGCTTAGAACGGAGAAGGTGTCAAGACAGTGCTATTTAAATCCCGTTTACAGCTGTGACAGCAGGGAAAAGAGAAAAGCAGAGAAAGACCCTCAGTTTATTCACCATATAATTGCTGTAAATTCAGGACAAAGACCCCATGAAATAACAGGCCCTGTTAACGCCTGGTATTAAAGGATTAGTTCACTTTCAAATAAAAATGTCCTGATAATTTGCTCACCCCCCATGTCGTCCAAGATTTTAATGTCTTTATTTCTTCAGTCGAACAGAAATTAAGGTTTTTGAGGAAAACATTCCAGGATTTTTCTCCATATAGTGACTTCAATGGCAACCAACGGGTTGAAGGTTAAAATATGAGTTTTAGTGGAGCTTCAAAGTCTCGACACGATCCCAGTCGAGTCCTATCTAGCGAAACGATCGGCCATTTAAAAAAATAAATATATACTTTTTAACCACAAATGCCCGTCTTGTACCATCTCTGAGATGTATTGTATGTTGAATGACACATATTTATATGTATTTGTGTCAGTTTATTGCTTAAAATGGTCCTTACATGGTGCATCTCAGAGATGGTACAAGACGGGCATTTGTGGTTAAAAAGTATATAATTAGAATTTTTTTTTTTTAAATGGCCGATCGTTTCACTAGATGAGACTCTTATTTCTCGGCTGGGATCGTGTCGAGACTGAAGCTGCACTGAAACTCACATTTGGACCTTCAAACCCGTTGGTCGCCATTGAAGTCACTATATGGAGAAACATCCTGGATGTTTTTTCTCAAAAAACTTAATTTCTTATCGACTGAAGAAAGAAAGACATGGACATCTTAGATGACATGGGGGGTCAGTAAATTATCAGGACATTTTTATTTGAAAGTGAACTACTACTTTAAGATGTGTTTTGGCCAATCGGATCACAAGTAGATGAGGGAGACACATACACCAGGTTTACACCTGGTGTTTTTAATCTGGCTCTTTTGTCCACTTTCAACCACTTCTGTCCTGTTCCCTTTCGAAAGGGACCTCACACTGCGTCCCCTAGAGGGCGCTATGGGGAATGCCTCTGGCATCACCAGTGTCTGAAGCATGAGTCTAAACACAACAATGAACTTGACATTGGCAGACGGCAACCTATGACGTTACCATGGTGCGACCGTGAGTATAACAGGCAGCTGTGAAATACGTAATCCTCTTTCTTGTCTTCAGGAGACCGTCTGTTTGAGCGTCTGTCTAAATAGGCAAACTATGGCCAGCAGTAGCATTATGAATCTTAGGAAGTGTGTTCATCCGTGTCAGCCTTTCCTGACACCTGATGACACGCATGATATGTACGTAATGTGCCTGGGCTCAGTCCTTGAGGGGGATGTATACATGCATTGCTAGCACTTTTCCATGAGGAAGCTTTGCTCTCGATTGTCCCTTTTCTCAAAGGAATCGGGACCGCCATCTGTACCTCGCGGTTCAGTACCCGCTGCAGCTGAGGCAGGTAGGAGACTAAAATCGTGGGGCTCCCAGACAAGTTCCTACAATTGAAGAGTCGCTGGCCAGTTATCTATCGGGCAACTAAGCTGCTGCATGTTACATCACGTCTGAATGGCAGAGCATATGTGGCAACGGGTCAGGCTGGGACGGCTTTGCACACGGTGGCCATGCTGCAAGCCTACCAGGCTGACCTGCTGAAGGACCTGGATCAGGCCGCTTATTAGTGTGCCCTGTTATGTAGTTTCCTTGACAGGTGTAGGCTGTAGAGTATTCCTCTGTATTTAGCCATAGGCTGAGTGGTTAGGCTCTCTGTGAGCCTCCTTGGCTACTGCGTGGGTTGTTAGGCCTCCTCTTGCTAGAGAGAGTTATCTTTATTGAGGCCTCCACGCCCTTAAACTCCACTAAGGCAGCAATTGCAAGTTGTAGGCTCTCTGTGAGCCTCCTTGCAAGATGTCCTGGCATTGTCAGGTCTCCTCTCGATTTAGAGAGTCTTCATACTGAGGCCTCCACTCCTAGAGCTCGACTAATGTTTGCTAAGTTGTCAGTCTCTCTGTGAGCCTCCCTGGTTACTGCGAGCGCTGTCATGCCTCCTCTTACCAGAGATCTGCTAGTATAGCAATTGCGAGTTGTAGGCTCTCTGTCAGCCTCCTTGCAAGATGACCTGAGCGTCGGGCATTGTTAGGTATCCTCTCGATTTAGAGAGTCGTCATACTCCGCTTCTAGAGCTTGGCTAGGCAATAGGGTAGTATGCTAGGTTGTTAGGCTCTCTGGGAGCCTTCTTGGCTACTGACCTTAGTGTGGAGTGTTGCTAGGCCTCCTCTCATTATGAGAGTCATTGTATTGAGGGCCATTGCTTAGCAGGCCAGTTACACTGAGTTTATAGCTCAGTACTGCCCTTGGGTAAGAGCGTTGCTAGGCCTCTTTTTTAAGGCCTCCACTCTTCAGGGCTGTCTGAACACAAGTTCTGAGTGTTAGGCTCTCTGTAAGCCTCCTTGGACTCTGGCCTGAATATGAACGTAGTTAGGCTTTCTCTCTCTCATCCTGTTATGGCCTTTGTTCTTGAGAAGCTCTGGTCTATGATCGCGTTGCTGGTGTGCAGCTTAGGGATGATAACTCCTTTGAGTCCTTTGACTTAGCTCTGCCAATAGGCTGTATATCAGCCAATATCCCTTCAGTATTCTGTTCCCCATAGCGCCCTCTAGGGGAGAGAGATCCCTTACGTCTCAGGTTACGCATGTAACCATGTTTCCCCTGAGAAGGGGAACAAGATGCTCGTCCCTTTGCCAGGCTTCGGGTATTCCTCCACACGTTTCCTTCAGACAAGAAGTGGATGACGTATTTCACAGGTGCCCTTTTATACTCACGGTCACACCAGTGATCATAGGCTGCCGCCTGCCAATGTCGAGTTCATTGTCGTGTTTACTAAGCATTCCCCATAGTGCCCTCTAGCGGATGTAGCGTCTTGTTCCCCTTCTCAGGGAAACATGGTTACTTTCGTAACCTGAGACAATTTCTTTAAGGGGAGGGTCTATGGGTTTTTTTCATACATTTATCTAATGGACGAAATCTAATGGACGAAATAAGCTCAAAAACATACGGAGAGCAGCAGCTTTGACCACTGCTAGACCAGCCAAACACAGTGAGTGTGTGTTAGAAATCAGGAATGGTGAGAGAACATTGTGCTTGATACGTTTTTTTGTTTGTTTTCAAACCAAACTTGGGTCTTCACCAGAAGGTTTAAATCCTGTCTGGCTAGCGTGCCCCCCTTAATGTTCTCGCATTAAGTCAGTAGACGGTCTTTTGTGGCACATGAGCGTTTACACAATGAAAGCAATCCGGTCTAATGCGTTTCCAACTCCCTCTGGAAGTGGTGGAAAGTGGACAAGCTCAGAGCGCTTTAGACCCGTTTACACCTGTATTTAGTGTCGTCCACTTGTGATCCGACCAAAACGCATCTTAATACCAAGTGTAAAGAGGACCACAGTTTTTTTAGCTTTTAGTCAATGTCTGTCGGTGTACACCTAAAGGTTGATGCCAGCAACAAGCTGTAATAAACTGTAATTCCCTTATGATGGAAGTCTATAGGGCAAGACATTTGGAGGGTTTAAAATGAGTAATATTTTTTTCTCATAAAATATGAATTCTTCAGTAAAATTGTTGGATAGAGCATAACTTGTTTTCAACTTTCATCTCCCTGCTGTTATTTGTGATAGATATCCACATTCTAGAGGAATGCTAGCTGAATATGATTAAAATTTCTAGACATCATGACATGTGGAGAACTCATTTGTGCGCAAATAGAAGCTCAAGTGTCATTGAAAACACATATTACTTGAGGTCCGAAACGCCCCAAGAATTGCAGTATGTATTATTCCTGTCAAGAGAGTGAGTCACTCCGTGGGGAAAGGGGGGTGTAAGAAAGGCTGTTTATCTGCAGAGCTGTCTCGCTCGCCGTTCCCCGTCCCTGCAGGGCTTCTGCGTTCAGCTCGCATTAATCATGCTCTCTGATGATGAAGGCTGAGGTCGCCCTGACCTCGCTCACTGCCCACTCGCACACACACAGCTGAACGCCACACTATTAACTGTCAGCTGAAACATCCGCTAGCTGAGGGGACTTTCATATAGCCTGGTCCTACCAGACTCTCGTACATGTCATTTGTACAGAGAGTCCGGCCACTCCCCATGGACAAGCGTTAACTTCCTTGTAGGCGGGAACTCTGTTGAAGTTTAAAACTATTGGATCTGCCCAGAGATCGCTAACGTTTGGTCGTGACGCACGACTAGCGCACAACCTCAACGTCATCGTTCTCAGCCACTCCCTCTGTGTGCTGATTGGACCGGTAAAAATTGAGAACCCGCGAATATACCGCAAACCCAGACGTTGTACTGAAGGAAAATGAAAATTGAGTGGAAGTACGTAGGAGGGCGGAGCCAGGCTAACTTTCATACATTATTACCATTGCGTCGCACAAAACAGGCCCTGGAAGAGGCGTACGCCACTTCCGACGCATTAGTTGTAATTTATAAAAACAATCTTGACGGGAGATTTTGCGCACCTGTATGCAAACTCTGAATATATATATATTTGTAGTGGATTCAATGCTTTTCTTTTCTGTAGTGGATGCAGTTTTCCTGTGGCATGCTGTGTTTTAATGTTTTAACTACAGCGAAGATTGCTTGGCTAATGATAATAATCTTGAGGAAATATAATATTTTCACGCAAATAATGATCAATAATGCACAATAAGGCCTATCTGTTTCCATTAAAAATATAAAGCAATTAAAAATGCTATTTGACCAGTGAAAAGAAAATTGAGAGAAACTTTCTATGAAATGTATTTGATTTATTTATTCAAAAACAAGGCAATGATAGGCTACTAATTGGGTTTTAGCAATGTAATGTGATGCACATTCATATCTCATATTTTCCTAATGTCTTGTACGCTGTTAAACATTGTATCACGTGGATGAATTTGCATATGCAGATGAGATTATGCATAGTAAAACTAGGCGTTGTAAGCTCCATATATGGTAATGTTGCGCATGTTCTGGCGTAACGCACAGTTTTATAAGTCTGAATATTTTGGCTTTCGGGCGCACGTACACGTTTAGTAAGGATCCTACGCACAGTTTAATACATGAGACCCCTGGTTTGTTTATTCTGTCCTCAGAGATCTGAAGTTGGATAACGTGATGTTGGACGCCGAGGGCCACATTAAGATCGCAGACTTCGGCATGTGTAAGGAAAACATGTATGAGGGCATGACCACGCGCACCTTCTGCGGGACGCCGGATTACATCGCCCCGGAGGTGAGAGATGCATTACAACTAACAAAAAAACACGTTTTACTCATCCTTAGTGGTGTAGTCACGATATATCGCAATACAAAAATGCAACAATATGTATCGTGGATAGTGACAATATGTATTGTGTATAATTCACCCAAAATAGCATTACTGGCTGAGAAAAAATCAAGTTTTCAGAGTTTTAGTGTCAGCACTACATTAAACTGCTATATATAATGTTGAATATAATGTATAATAATGCAATATTTGTGGGTCCTGATAATGCCAAATGTTAGCAGTAAAAAGTGTCCTACATTACTGTAAATATATCTAGTCGGTGAAAGAGTGCAAGAATATTCGTCTACAATAATTCTGTGTTTTCAGCTCCAGGATCATGAATATTGTTATTCTGGTGTCTCTATTGTCCTGTGCTTTGGGTTTCGAAGTCCAACACTATTCATTTACACACACAATGTAATACCAAATTTAGTATTTTAATCAAAAATCAACATTTTTGTTAACCTTTTATCATCGTATGTTGATATGTATCATGAGGGTATCGTTACATCCGTCGTGTCGTGTGACTTTCTTCTGTGGAAAACAAAAGGAGGTTTATCTCAGCTGTTCATCAATATAATGAAAGTCAGTGAGGAGTGAAGTCCAGCTCAAGAGTGAGTGATGGCAGAGATCTCCAGTGTTTTAATGGGTCTGGGGTGAGACTTGCTGAAAACCAGTGACCCGGACCCAGTTGTGATGCGTCTGTCATATTCACTGTGACTCCTCACGCTTGCTGACCTCTCAACCTCATAAACACACAACTCGCACAACATTAGACAACACAGGCTCGCTGGAAAAATTTCATTTCTGTAAAAAAAATTACAAAAAAAATATTTAAACAGATTGACAACATATTTAATCAGTAACAGTGTGTGTGTGTGTGTGTGTGTGTGTGTGTGTGTACAGGGCCACATCATTCACTAATAGCCACATTTTAAATTGCTCTCTTTTCCAAAAGCGATATTGACCTGGAGATTAGCGCTGTGACATTTCCACTGTGGCAGCTTGACGTGTGTGTGTGTGTGTGTGTGTGTGTGTGTGTGTGTGTGTGTGTGTGTGTGTGTAGGTGTACTGTAGCAGTGTGGGTAGCAGGAACATCATGCTCTCTTCCAGTGTCACGACACAAAAGAGATGCGCAGTGTGAAAAGCACACAGTATGTGGGAAGAGAGAAAGCAAACAAACATGATGTATTTCTGGCAGGATCCTTATAGCTCAATGGAAGCTTTTTAAATAAACGGGGCAGTTTGATTCAGTGTGTGTGTGTGTGTTTGCGTGCGTGCGTGTGTGTGTGTGATTTGAGCAAACTTTCATCTGTTTTCATCTGTTAGCTTGTGTGTCATAAACTCTCTGCTTCACTTATTGATTCCCTCATGTCTGATCAATGACCCTGATAATCATTTAAACAGAAGAGTCTGGGAAACACACACACACACACACACACATATATCATGGCACTGCACATGTGCGCTAGGTATTTCTGAATCTGACCGAGTTGCATTCAAAGGCGTACATGGCTAAAATGTTCTCATTTAACAGAGTATTGAAGTCCTATACCTCCTCGTTCAGTCATATCCAGCTCAGTCTGACTCGAGGTGTTTACAGGACGCTTTTCAGTCTCATTGAGCCATCGATCCAAATATAAATGAGCTACTGTAAAGAGAAATACTCACTTTAACTCACACATTGATATTCAACGCCCATGAGGAGAAGCTCTATTAGTTAGTGTGTAATGTTGATGTTTGATCATATACAACATCTGCAAAGTTACAACGCTCAAAGTTCAGAGCAAAGGGAGATATTTGCTATTAAAGAAATCGCTTTTTAAGGACTACAACAAACGGCTGGTAGAGACTACACGAGCTTCCTCCCGGGTTAGTGACATCACTAACCCTAAAATTTACATAAAACCCGCCCCCCGGAACACATCCCAGATAGCAACATTGTTTCGGCCCAGATCCGGCCCACATCTGGCACTTGTGGAATGCGGATCTGGCCCACATGCAGCGTGGAATGACGGCACTTGAGTGGGCCGCTCCTGTTTGCCAGATCTGGGCCACAAGCAGACCATAGCAATGCCACATGTCAGCCAAGAGCAAAGAAATAAACCAGAACAGGACCTTATCTGAGCCAAAAAGTTTGTGTGAATTAAATATGGAGTTATTTCAGCATTAATAAGCCTGTTAACAAGCAGAATCAGTGAAGGAAAGAAGAGAACAGAAAAAGAGACGAGCAGAAACACAAGAACTACAACTGACTTCAGCCACAGCCTTAGATGAAATCCACTAAAGAGAAAAGAAGACATTAAATCTGTGAAGATCTCAGCAGAGGAGGAATAAACAACTCCACAAACAGCATTACCAGCTTCACTTATTACTAACCAGACTGGCTTTATTTCTGTCAGATGTCTACATCTTCCTGTTCTTATTGAGAATTTACATAGGTTTAACTCAGATGTGTTTCATTTGAAGTCACCATAACAGTGATTCGTGTTTCTATTAGTTGGGCTCTTAACTCTTCTCATATCTTTTGTTGTATGTGTCGCTGTGACAGTGTGTTTATCAAACACATTTGCAGCAGCAAAGAAAGCTAAAGTAAAATGAGATCAGGTGATGATGGTTACCTGTTGATGGTTTTATAATCATCATGAAATAACCTGTTTCACTGATGTCTTTGGAATCTAACAATTGTGTTGATCCATTAATAATTTCACATCTAAACCCTGTGTCACTGCAGCAATATTATAACAATCAGTTAGACTTTAACAAAAAAAGCATGAAAAAGTCAGTTTATGATGACACACACAGACATCAACAATCAGCGTATGAATCTCAAAATGGTGCCAATCAAAAGTACCTTGCTGCAATGCATGCTGGGTACCAGCATAGTACAAAACTCCCAGCATGCATTGCAGCAAGGTAATTTTGATTGTCACCATTGTTGAGATTCATACGCTGATTGTTGATATCTGTGTGTGTCAGCAAAAGCTTATTTTTTATCTCATGTTTGTTAAAAGATTTAAACTGACTGCTATTGCATTGCTGGAACTCATGCTGCAGTAACACAGGGTTTGTGATTTAAAAATATTAGTGGATCAACACAATTGTTAGATTCCAAAGACATCAGTGAAACAGGTTATTTCATGATGATTATAAAACCATCAACAGGTAACCATCATCACCTGATCTAATTTCAATTTAGCTTTCTTTGCTGCTGCAAATGTGTTTCACAAACACACTGTAACAGCTGCCACAACGACAAAAGATACATTAAGAGTTAAGAGCCCAACTAATGGAAACACTAATCACTGTTATGGTGACTTCAAATGAAACACATCTGAGTTAAACCTCTGTTAATTCTCAATAAGAACTTCTGTAGACATCTGACAGAAAATAAAGACAGTCTGGTTAGTAATAAGTGAAGCTGGTAATGCTGTTTGTGGAGTTGTTTATTCCTCCTCTGATGAGATCTTCACTGATTTAATGTCTTCTTTTCTCTTCAGTGGATTTCATCTAAGGCTGTGGCTGAAGTCAGTTGTAGTTCTTGTGTTTCTGCTCGTCTCTTTTTCTGTTCTCTTCTTTCCTTCAGTGATTCTGCTTGTTAACAGGCTTATTAATGCTGAAGTAAATCCATTTTTAATATACACAAACTTTTTGGCTCAGATAAGGTCCTGTTCTGGTTTATTTCTTTGCTCTTGGCTGACATGTGGCATTGCTATGGTCTGCTTGTGGCCCAGATCTGGCAAACAGGAGCGGCCCACTCAAGTGCCGTCATTCCACGCTGCATGTGGGCCAGATCCGCATTCCACAAGTGCCAGATGTGGGCCGGATCTGGGCCGAAACAATGTTGTTATCTGGGATTAGCTCATTTGCATTTAAAGGGACAGACACACAACAGTGTGTTTTTGCTCACCCTCAAAAAGTGACAAGTTTAACATGCTATATAAAAATATCTGTGGGGTATTTTGAGCTAAAACTTCACACACACACACTCTGGGGACATCAGAGACTTATTTTATTAGGCATTATACCACCCCTTTAAATACAATAATACAGATGTAGAATAATGCTGAGGGTTAACACACTGCTGAAAATGCTGTCCTGCCAGTGTGTCGTCACGGCCCAGAGCGTTTTCTGTGACTGGCCCGTCTCAGCATCATCTCCATTAGAAACCGCAGCACGTCTGTGTCCTGACACACTCGTCTACTCATTCAGACCGGCAGCCAATCACACACAGCCTTTATGTTACTGCAGATGGGATTGTATTTTTAGAAAACACAATGACGTTTTTATTTTTAGAAACACAATGACGTTTTTATTTTATTGGCCATACTAAGACTTCAAAAGGGGCTGTTGCATTTTGGGAAAAACCTTTAAAAAATATATTGTGGTGCAATGATGATGTTGCTGTCTGGGATGGTAAAGGCCCGTTCACTCTAATAACGATAACTATTTGCGTCCACACCAGCGAATGTTAACGGTCTGCGGTTTCAGCAACGTCATTGAACATGTTTTTGCTGTTCTTGTTGCATTTACACTATGGTAACTTGGGGTGGTAACTTACTAAATATGACCCTGGACCACAAAACCAGTCACATGGGTCAATTTTCTGACATTGAGATTGATACAGTATATCATCTGTAAGCTGAATAAATAATCTCTCCATTGATGTGTGGTGTGTTAGGATAGGACAATATTTGGTCGAGACACAACTATTGTAAATCTGGAATCTGAGGAGCAAAAAAATGTAAACATTGAGAAAATCTCCTTTAAAGTTGTGCATTTATGTTCACGATTGTGCTGCATTCACTCACAAAAATACATGTTTTATATATTTACGGTAGGAAATTTACTAAATATCTTCATGGAACTTGATCTTAATATCCTCATGATTTTTGGCATAAAAGAAAAATGGATAATTTTGACCCATACAATGTATAGTTGGCTATTGCCACAGATATACCCGTGCGGCTCCAGACTGGGTTTGTGGTCCAGGGTCACAAAGGATCTACCAAATGATTACCAAATTAAAATCCCTGGTACTTTCTATTCTTTGTGCTCATTGTGTTGTCACACAACTTTATTGGACATGCTGACTTTAGACAAATGATAATGAGGAAACAATCAGATATATTGACCCTTCTGTTCTAAAAAAGCAATTGTAGATCAATAGTTTAAATTTGCTCTTGGAAACAGGAGCTGGAGAAGACGTGATCGACACCTACGCTCGGCTGCACGCTTTCGGCACTGGGCGGTCGAGAGATGATGTGGAAATGACATGAGACAGATCTAGAGTCGCTTGCATGACAACACAGCTCAATATGTTGGAACATATGACATATTGTCATGGTGTTGCATAAAAAATAATAAAACAACTACTACCCAGACAGCAACATAGTGTCGGCCCAGATCCGGCCCACATCCGGTACATGTCTGGGTATTAGACTAAGGGTACGTTTACACAACCTTTGAGTTTTCTGTGTACAGACAACGCCATTATCAATACGATCCCCATTGGATTCAATGCGTACCGGATGTGGGCCGACACTATGTTGCTGTCTGGGACATTTTAAATCTCAACTCAAGACAATATTTGTAAGTTAAGTAAGCTGTGCTTTATATATTGCTACACTATTGACAAGAGACATTGGCCCTTTCATGCCCACAAAATCTGTGAGCACACCTTTATCAATAGAAACCACAGGGATCGGCCAAACATGGCGATCTCTAATCTTATTGGCTGAATTTATGTTATTTTCAGGGAGTCGTGAGGTTTGAGGTTTTAATCACTGAGAAACAAAGTCTTTCTGAGGAAGAACTAGTGGCTGGATTTTGCAAAGTTGATCTTTTGAAGGACATTCCAGCATCTTTTGAGGCACTTAACCCCTCTGGGGTCGGCAAACGCGCCGGCGCGTTTTGCTTGTTTGTTTTTTTTTACATAGCAGCAAAATAGACTTAAAATACTTAAAATGTTGAAATATCCTTGATCACACATGTATATTTGTTTGTTAGTTACACTTTCTGACAGATTGATATTTTGACCACAAAAAGAGAGCTATGAGAAGGGAAAGGGTTTTTTAGGGACCGCAGTAACCTACTGGAAATATATTAACAGTCGGATTAACGGATATCTTTTTCCAAATTAAACATTTCTTCTTGTTACTACATTCTCCACAAAATTTCCCAAGTAAAATGTCCTTGTTACTGTTCTACTCCTCCAACAAACACATATTTTCCGCTGGGGTAAACTGCACTGAGCGATTGGAACTTACGCTTACTCGATCCGCCATGTTTTTTGTTTTGAAAAGTGTCTTATTTTACCCAGAATGCATTGCAGTGTAGTCCCTACTTAAGATAGTCAAAGTCTTAAGTGCTTTGTGCAACGGTCTGATTTAGATGTTTTTCTGAAGTCTGACTATCTACTATATCTTTGTGAAACCGGCCCCAGGACACTATGTTGCTGTCTGGGTATTTTTAGACTAAATAGACGTCTCCATAAATTGGACGGGACAGATTACATCCTGGTCATATGCGCACGAAAATAAGGGAACCAAACTAGGACTCTTGTTCACTGTAGTCACAATCCTGAAGCGAGATCCTCTCTTTCTCATTTAATCAGAGTGATATACTGTATTGACTCAAATCGCTTGTTTTCCAGCAGACCCTCTGGCCGGATCTGGGCCGACACTATGTTGCTGTCTGGGTATTTACAGAATAAGTATTATTAAATAGAGCTATTGTATCATAGGGGGGAAAAAATCATGTGTGGAACAACATCAGTTTTATTTGTGTGAGTGTTAGTATTATTGTGTTCGTGGTGTGTGTGTTTGTGTTGTGTATGAGTACTTTTAAGGTGACCTAACCAGTGTATTAAAAACTCTCAAGATCTTCCTGGTTCTCACCAAAACAGCCAGTTTGTCACTCAAACGCTCATCTAAATGATTATTTTATGATATTTTATTTTTATTGCCACCGTGTCGCAGCAGTCCAGTTCTCTTGAGGTCATGTGACACTTTCCACATGAATTAAGTTAATTACAAAACTGTACAAATCTGTAAACTTGTGCATCTCAGGAGGTCAGATTAGTATTGTATGATCCTTTATTTTCTCCTTAGCAGTAAAAAGTGTTTTAAAATGGACCAAATATTAATTTGTTTGTTAAACCTATATTTCGCTTAAAGTCCCCCTGTGCTGTAAATCCAGTTTTGTAATGTTGTTTATGTGTCTATGTGGTGTTTTCAATCTGCTTTAAGACAAATTCGATGTGTAAAGTCGACAGCATTGCTGAGTATTAAAACTGCAGTGAACCAAAGACAGTCTCAAAAACACGGTTTGAAATCGCTGGTGTTTCTGACGTCACACACTACCTTGTAACCAATCAGATCAACGTGTGATCGTCAACCAGTGGATCTCTGAGTGAGGGAGTGAGTGAGTGGAGGCGGGGCTCATTTGCATATTCATAGAACCGCGCATACTAAATGTGCAAATGTCGAGTTACATTCAAGATATTTTAAGGCATGAGGAATTTTTTTTTTTCAAGGAAAAAACATTTACATTTGTCATTTTGGTGATCAAAGATGAGTTTTAAGGGATACAATTATGGACTACTAAGTAAAAGAAGAATATTATATTATTTAGACATTTTTCTCATAATGATTTTGGTAACAGGGTTGAATGATTGTTCTTGATGCATACACTCTTAGATAATATAACGATATAAATATTTATAAATATCTTCCCATATTTATTTATTTTTAACGGGGAAATTAAATGCAAAAACACACAGCCAAATTAATAAATATCAGGCATAATACTTTTGGTAAATTGTGGTGATTAAAATAGGATAAGAATTAGACTAAAATATATATATATGTATATATATATATTATATATATATATATATAAATTAAAATAATTGTTTTAAGATTTGCAAAAGGGTGTGACACTTTAAACTAGATACTTTTCATGCTATGCTAATTTTATGTAACACATCTCTAGTCATGTCTCTAAAGAATATGGCATAAGTGACGTTTATTGGTTTTTAAAGAAGTAACGGGGCACCAATTTGCTCTCTATTTGTGGAAAGTGACACAACTACGCAGTCGTTCCCAAAACACACATGAAGAGGAAGAGTGTGACATGAAACATACAGTCTCTATGCTTAACAAGCCCTCATTAACTTCCCCTGTGATTATACACACTCGTTAGTGTGTGTGTGTGTGCGTGTGTGTGTGTGTGTGCGTGTGTGTGTGTGTGTGTGTGTGTGTGTGTGTGTGTGTCCTGAATATGTGGGTGGAAATGGACTGGTGAAAGGAGAAAAAGCAATTATTATACAGCAAATGGTAAAAATAGCAGTGATAAAACATGCGTTGTGCTCTTGACAAATGAATGGAGATTGAATAGTGTTTCCCAAGAGCCTGTGAGAGTTGAATGGATGACTTAAAGAGTTAGTTCACCCAAAAATGTAAACTCTGTCAGTGATTACTCTCCCTCATGTTGTTCAACCCCGTAAGACTTTCCTTCATCTTCACAACACAAATTAAGACATTAGTGATTAAATCTGAGCGCTGTCTCACTCCTCCATAGGCTTCTGTTGTAATTGAAACTTGCAGGCACAGAAAGTTAGTAAAGACAATGTTTAAAATAGTCCAAGTGACTTCAGCGGCTCAACCTTGAGTTTATCAAGCGACGAGAATACTTTTTGTGCGGAAAAAACAACAACGTCAGAACGTAGGCTCACTATTAGTCTTAATGCGCTGTTACACTACATGAACTCACTCACAGGCCCACACTGAAGAACATCAAGAGTTGAATAAAGTCCTTACAAAAAGTATTCTCGTCACTTGATAAACTTAAAGATACAATATGTCATTTTTGTTGCTGCTAGGGGTCGCTAACCCTCTTACAATAACAAAGGCGCACGTTGATGACGCGAAACTTATGGAACTTGTCGTCAAGCCGATGGATCTAATAATGTTTATGGATGAGTGAAAACATTGATGTTTTTATCATGACTGTGGTGTGAAGCAGAGCGAGTGCTAATGAGACACAGATCTCAGCGCCACACGAGTCCCGCGGATATAAAGGAATAAGGACATTTAATTATGCCGAACTACCAGCAAGTGCTGAATATTACTCACTCAGGACAGTTTATTAGATGAATGAAGCTTGTGAGGTAACGCAGCGCTGTCTCACTCGCTCTACACTATCACACTAAACTGCATTTGAGTGTGTTAAAGTTATAATGTCATTCTGTGTGTTAGTTTGTTGGCTATATGAGACTAGCAGTAAACTAGATCAACATTAGAATAACTTACTGATCATATTCTAACACTTCATCATGTTGAGCTATATAACATAGATTAATTTTATGTACATTTGCTCACCCGTCTAATAAAGCATATACAAGAGCGGCGTCTCTGTGGAGTGGAAGTTAGTCGCGGACGCTAGCTCTCGGCGTCTCGAAAACGCCACGCTGATATTGATCCTCGTTTTAGTTCTCCTTTTGTCCCAAAGTCTGCTTGCCATGGTCCATAATGTTTGAACAAAACAACAACAGCGTGAGCGCCGCTAGACGTAGCGCAGTTGTCCACGTCTGTCGCCATGGTTACTATGGCAGTACGAGCGGAAACCAGGGATAACGCGGATATTACGTCAGTGAACAGGTGACCAGTGAACAGGGACGAGCCATTATTTAAAATTGGGATTTCTCTGAAATTAAAAATCTTTGGGAACTTTTGGGATATTGTAAGTACTCAACTGCAGGAAATATATCACACTGTAATGTAGTGAATTTTCATCTTTGGGGGACCTAACCCTTGAACAGAAATGACAGGCGTCTCTCTCCTCTTGCTCCGCAGATAATCGCCTATCAGCCGTACGGTAAATCGGTGGACTGGTGGGCGTACGGCGTGCTGCTCTACGAGATGCTGGCCGGACAGGTGCGTACACGTGTTCTTGCGAATCATTCTCTGTAGTCCTCAAGAGAAGACTTGTGCTTGCTGTGGTCAGACGACGCCACTGACCAACACAACACACGGTCTCCGGGCAACAGAGAACTGAGACTGAGCTTCTGATGGAACAAGAATTGCATTTTCATGTAATATTTTTGTAGCCGCGTCCAATACACATTAACCCTTAAATGCATACCTCGACCCAGGATGACTTATACTACCTTCCCCTTCATTTATTTTTATATAAAGTTTTGTAATTGAGAGTTTTATCAATTGAAAGTTGAATAAATAATCTCTCCACTGATGTGTGGTTTGTTAGGATATGACAATATTTGGCCGAGACACAACTATTGTAAATCTGGAATCTGAGGGAGCAAAAAAATTTAAACATTGAGAAAATCTCCTTTAAAGTTGTGCATTTATGTTCACGATTGTGCTGCACTCACTCACAAAAATACATGTTTTATATATTTACGGTAGGACATTTACTAAATATCTTCATGGAACATGATCTTAATATCCTAATGATTTTTGGCATAAAAGAGAAATGGATAATTTTGACCCATACAATGTATAGTTGATATTGCCACAGATATACCCGTGCGGCTCCAGACTGGGTTTGTGATCCAGGGTCTCAATTCAATTCAACAAAAATGTATTTCGGTCCTCACAGACCATTTTTCATGATAAAATGTAAAAATATACATAATAGGCTGAAGCCTATGCCTATTATACATACCATTATACATATCTAATGAGCATCACCTTTCTCACTGGATTTGAGTCATAAAAGAAAAACTGGTAACACTTTACTTAACTTAACTTCCTTAGTTAACATGAACTAAGAATGAACAATACTTCTACAACATTTATTAAACCTTAGCTGATATTAATTTCAACATTTACTAATACGTTATTAAAATCACATTTGCATTTGTTAGCATTAGTTAATGAACTGTGAACTAACATGAACACACAATGAAATTTGTATTGACTAACATCAACAAAGATTAGTAAATAGCCTACAGTAACAAATGTGTTGCTCATTGTTAATTCATGTTAGTTAATACAAAATACAGTTAATATAATCAAAAGTTGAAATGTCTCAGCTGAACGTAGTCAAATATTAGTGTCACTGATGGAGGATCTGGTGAAGAAGCGGTGAGAGATCAGAATATTGATATTTCCATATTTCCTGGTTTCCATTCCATGTGCATTTCTGTAGTCAGTTTGTAGTTTTCCCCATGATTGTCTAAGCAAGATAAGCCCTTTCTCTTGTTTCTCTTGTTGCTTGCTTTGCTTTTTTTTTACATTTGCAAACTAGTCCTAGGTTTTTCGCCCGATTGGAACCAAACCAGTGCAGTACAAATCTCTGGACTCTCTAGATCAGGGATGCTCAACTTCGGTCCTGGAGGGCCACTGTCCTACAGAGTTTAGCTTCAACCCTGACAAAAGCTCTTTTCTAGTAATCCTGGAACCATTGATTAGCTTGTTCAGGTGTGTTTAATTAGGGTTGGAGCTAAACTCTGCAGGACAGTGGCCCTCCAGGACTGAAGTTGAGCATCCCTGCTCTAGATCAATAATTATAAAAAAAAAAAAAAAGGAAAATACACACAATGCAAAATACACTCGAAAGCCTATAAATCCTAAACGAAAACTCGGAACTTCACAAATATTGGTGGGCATATGTGACATACCATGCTAAACAATCATGCCACAATTTATGAAGATCAGACCATAGGTGGCGCTGTAACTGACAAAAAGCTTTGAAAACCATACATTTATGGTAGATTGCCTGTATTGGCGGTAAATGGTGTTTTCCATCTATGATGTCAGTGGTTAGCTTGTTAAATAAAACTTAATGTCTTTTTACGCATGTATGTTTAAAGGCCTTAATAACCCTGCACTTAGATCGTCGCCTGCTTTCTCCTGCGACCGCTCAGAACAGAAAGTCTATGAGGCAAAACATTGCACAATAAAAATAAAAGGTACACACTGTTTTGAAAGTATAGCATCTTTGCATGAGACAATTGTGTCATAAAATCACTAAATATCAGTATATATTTTTGCATTTATTAAGAATAATGCATCAGTACCTTATATATCTGTTTTGTAATATGTTTTATTACAGTTCCAATTCTAAGAAAGAATCTGGAAGCTTTTCTGGAATCATTTACTCTTTTGGAAGGAGATTATTATTAAGCAAAATTATTTATTTTAATATAATTCAATATATTTTACGTTACTACATTATTATTTTCACCAGCCTGATCTCATTGTTTATACATTGGTATTAGTACAGTAAGATTTAGTAGTAACATTTACATACGTAAATCATTTTGGTTTAAGATCCTGTCATGGATCAATATTATTAATTTCATTGTGAATGCGAACACATGGTGTGTGTGTGTGTGTGTTAGAACCCACTTTACGTAAAATACACACAAATTCTCATGAGAACACAGAAAAGTTAGTAAGTGCAGGATTGGTTTCATTCACAAAGACTTGAAATTTGCATTCGTACACTTCATGATGAATAAACTGCTTTATTGGCATATTCTCTGTTGGTTTCAGTGAGATTTATTAATACAGAGTCGTCTATGCGTTCTGCCAGAACGGTTACCAAGGTTACGTCGTTTACATCTCATCTTTCTCTCATTGGGTCCAATTACCCAACAGAAGACTCTTGTGTTTCACTTTAGATGCTTTTGTCTTAGACGCCCCCATCCTGGGCCGATTCCTGCTTATGTAAGATATCAACCCACTGCTGTGAGGAGACAAGAAGAGATGACTGGGGAATCATACGTGACCATTGATCCCAAACCCAGTCTGGAGCCGCACGGGTATATCTGTGGCAATAGCCAACTATACATTGTATGGGTCAAAATTATCCATTTTTCTTTTATGCCAAAAATCATTAGGATATTAAGATCATGTTCCATGAAGATATTTAGTAAATTTCCACTGAAACCACTGCGTTGAGTTGTAACCCGAAAATGCTTAATTGCGACCTAGGCTCCTTTTGTTAATCTACCCGAGTCAAACTTTGGTGTAAAAGCATAATTAGAGTGGAAACGGCACTTTTAAGGCCCTGTTTACACGAGAACGCTCGCTGGTGAAAACGTAAAAATATTTTATCGGATGTGCCTTTCGTTTACACGGCGACGGCGTTTTTTGGGCTTAAAAACACAAAAAGTGAAACCACCCTCCAGAGTGGAAATCTTAAAAACACTGCCGCGTTCCCGTCTAAATGGTAAAAACGCAAAAGTCTGCTAGACCGTGAAGGCGTCGCGTACGCGTTTACGTCACAGGCATGCGCCAGTACAGGAAAATAACAAAACATTATCAAACTAAAATATAGCATTGAATTCATTGACAAAAAAAATAAAAAATTCAGTCGTTTTTGAGCGACAGATGAAGAGCGCCGAGGGTTAAAACAGCAGCTTTACCGTATTAAACATGAGAAACTGTGTCAGCGTCTCCTTCACTGTCAGTGCTCCACATCGCCACCTAGCCGCCTGGAGTGCACACTACATCCAATCTCACACACTTTTGCGTCACCATATGCACGCAGATTTCCCCCCCATAACGCTCGTCTAAACGCAGAATAAAAAGTGATAACGCAACGCCACTTTTGCGTTTTCTCTTCAGATCGTTTCCGTGTAAACATAGCCTTAGACTGACCGTATTGTCGTTTTCGGTCAAAATGAACACGCATGTAAATGTAATCACACTGTGTTTTCTAACAGCCTCCGTTCGATGGCGAGGACGAGGACGAGCTGTTCCAGTCCATCATGGAGCACAACGTGTCCTACCCCAAATCCCTGTCCAAAGAGGCCGTGTCCATCTGCAAAGGGGTCAGTCCTGAACACAGTCCAGATCCGGGGTTTCTACACATTTATATATGCGTCTGTATATATGAGGAAAGAATAATGCACTGGCGTACTTTAATATTGCTGTCAGCTCAAGTCATGGAAATATCAGACGCTGGTAGATAATAATTTTTCATTTGCATTCTGCTTGATTATGTTCCCCTATGAGGCCAATAAAAATTAATATGATTCATGGTGGCGATATGATAGTGAGTGATGACACTTTATGATCATGATTATAATGTGGATCATTAGTTAATGTAGAATAGTTTCATATATCGTTAAACTTTAAATTACGTGTATTTATATTTTGGTCACAGTGTAATTTTTCTTAACGATTATAAATGAACTAGGGCTGTAAACGATTAATCGCGATTAATCGCATCCAAGATAAAAGTTTGTGTTTACATAATATATGTGTGTGTACTGTGTATTATTATTTTGTATATATATATATAAATACACACACATGCAGGTATATATTTGAGAAATATTAGCATTTATATGCTGCATATATATTTTTATATGGACTGCATATATATGGACTTTTTTATATGGACTGCATATAATTTATATTATATATAAATAGAACTATTTTATATATAAATAACCTTTTTTAAAATATATATACATGCATTTGTGTGTATTTATATATATACAAAATAATTATACACAATACACACAAACTTAATAAGTTAATATATTATGTAAACACAAACTTTTATTTTGGATGCGATTAATCGCGATTAATCGTTAACAGCCCTAAAATGAACATTATAAAAAAAGACACTAATGTTATTTAGTTAGTTAGTTAGGAACATTAGGGAAATGTTTTAATTGTTTTATTTAAGTGATTTCAGTTCTGCTTCAGGTTTCTTTAAAACCAAAAAATCTGTATTATGAATTCTTAAGGCCAGACAAGTGATTTTTTGAGGTCAGTTTGTAAAGAAAGACTACACGCCTGCACACACACATACAGGTGAAACTCAAAAACTAGAATATAAGTTCATTTATTTCAGTAATTCAACTTAAAAGGTTAAACTAATATATTATATAGACTCATTACATGCAAAGTGAGATATTTCAAGCCTTTATTTGTTATAATTGTGATGATTATGGCTTACAGCTTATGAAAACCCCAAATTCAAAAATTAGAATATTGTGAAACGTTTTTCATAAGCCATAATCATCAAAATTATAACAAATAAAGGCTTGAAATATCTCACTTTGCATGTAATGAGTCTATATAATATATTAGTTTCACCTTTTAAGTTGAATTACTGAAATAAATGAACTTTTGCACCATATTCAGATTTTTCGAGTTTTACCTTTATATTATCACTCTAAAAAATGCTGGGTTGTTTCAACCCAATTTTGGGTCAAATATGGACAAAACCAGCCGTTGGGTTAATTTTTTTAATTCGATTTTTAACCCAACATTTGGGTTTGTCCATATTTGACCCAAAATTGGGTTGAAACAACCCAGCATTTTTTAGAGACTGAACACGTAACAAATACGCAGATTCACGTTTTTGAAGTTTGCGCGGATATGATAAAGAATATTTTTCAAAAATGTTCAACGATTTTCAAAATGAACGTCCAGAACGCATTCAAAGTTTTCAGTTTTCAGTTAAAACCCTGTCGCCCTAAGTTAATAACTAATGATCTTTACAACAGATGTGAATCAATCAAATCTGGACCTTTATCTGGACAATAACATATGCTAGAGCGATCTCTGTTACTGTAATCTCCTATTATCTCTGTAAAGCTGCTTTTAAACACTATATTGTTAAAGCGCTGTATAAATGAAGGTGACTTGAGTTTATAATGATTAATATAAATGCTTTATACTTTATCTATTTTTCTGAATGCACACAGATGCTCATTCATTCTTGAGTCTGAGGTAGATGATGGGCTAATAATCTGTTTTCTCGTCCACACACACACACACACACACACAGCTGATGACGAAGCATCCATCGAAGCGCCTCGGCTGCGGTCCGGAGGGGGAGAGGGATATAAAGGAGCAGGCTTTCTTCCGCAGGATTGACTGGGAGCGGCTGGCCAACAGAGAGATACAGCCGGTTTTCAAGCCCAAAGTGGTGAGTGTGAGTCTGAAGTCTGTCAGCTTTGCTGTTGGTGGTGTTGCTGGATGACGGATCACTTTCCCAGGTCACAGTACTGGATATGAGTCAATAATAATAATAATAATAATAACTTCGACTTATATAGCGCCTTTCTTAGTACCCAAGGTCGCTTAACAAAAAAGGGGAAGGGTAGGGGTTTAGGAATCAAAGGACTTAGAGAAAAGAAATGTTTTGAGGTGCATTTTGAACATGAGCAGGGATGGGGCAGAGCGGACGTGGAGGGGTAGGCTGTTCCAGAGTCTGGGAGCATTGGCAGAAAAAGCCCTGTCCCCAAAAGTCCGTAACCTGGTGCGGGGGTGTGTCCAGCAGGTCCTTGTCAGAGGATCGCAGGGAACGTGACTGAGTGTAGGGGTGGAGGAGATCTGTCATATATTGTGGTGAGAGTCCATGGAGAGATTTGTAGGTGAGCAGAAGGATCTTGTAGGTGATGCGTGACTTAATTGGCAACCAGTGGAGCTGTTGAAGAATGGGAGTGATATGCTGCCAAGGCTTTGTGTGGGTTAGAACCCTGGCAGCTGAGTTCTGGACATACTGGAGTCTGCTAAGAACCTTAGTGGGCAGTCCAGACAGGACACCATTGCAGTAATCCAGACGGGAAGTGATGAAGGCATGGATGAGAGTCTCAGTTACTGAATGTGTGAGTGAAGGCCGGAGTCGTGAGATGTTTCTGAGGTGGTAAAAGGCAGACTTAGTGATGTTGTTGATGTGGGACCGGAAGGAGAGAGTGGAGTCCAGGATGACGCCCAGGTTGCGCACCTCAGGAGATGGAGAAATGGAGCAGCCATCCACAACCAGGGCCAGTTCTCCAACTTTCCTAAGCAGTGGTGCAGAGGCCAACACCAAGAGTTCTGTCTTGTTGCTGTTGAGTTTGAGTAGGTTTGTGGTCATCCATGATTTGAGATCCTCCAAGCAGTTGACAAGTTGTGAGGGTGGGAGCTGTGAGGAGGGGTTTGTGCTGATGTAAAGTTGAGTGTCATCGGCATAGCAGTGGAAATTAAGACCATGTTTACGGATAATATGACCTATGGGTATTATGTAAATGGTGAAAAGCAGAGGACCAAGCACAGAGCCCTGTGGCACGCCATGGTTGGCGGGTGCTGGATCCGAGTTGGAACCATTTAGGGTGATGAATTGTTTCCGGTCTGTGAGGTAGGACTGGAACCAGGACAGTGCTGTGCCACTGAGGTTGATGTGCTCAGAGAGACGGTGAAGAAGGATGGAGTGGGAAACTGTATCAAAAGCTGCGGAGAGGTCAAGGAGGATGAGGATAGTGATAAGGCCATTGTCTGCAGCAAGCAGGAGGTCATTAGTGATTTTGATGAGGGCGGTCTCAGTACTATGGTGAGTTCTGAAACCAGATTGGAGAGGTTCAAAAAGCTCATGGTGGGACATGTGATGTTGGAGCTGGGCTGCCACTGCTCTTTCCAGGATTTTACAATTTAGGAAATTGGACGATAGTTGTTGAGGTCGTCTGGGTCTAAGCCAGGCTTTTTAAGAGTGGGGATGACTGCCGCCATTTTAAAGCTGGATGGTACTACACCAGAGGCAAGAGATGCATTTATGATGTTTGCCATAGGCAGGCAGAGGATGGGCAGACAGGCCTTGATCAGGGTGGTGGGATTGGGTCAAGACTGCTGGTAGAAGTCTTGGCAGAGATGACCAATTTTGTTACTTGGTCGGCGTCCAGTGGCGAGAAGGCAGATAGGCAGTACTGAGGTGAGTGAGCAGCTAAGTAGTGGGAATCCTGTTGGGGTGGTGTAGGGTGGTGAGAGACCCCAGGAGACTGGAGCTGCTGGTGGATGGTGTCAACTTTCTGCTGGAAAAAATCCAAAAACCTGGAGCAGAGGTCAGATGCATCTGAGGGTCCAGCAACATCAGGAGGTTGAAGAAGACGGTTTATCGTGGAGAAGAGCTGTTTGGGGTGTTTTTGTTGGTTACTGATAAGTGTGGAATAATACCTTGTTTTTGCCTGTGAAAGGGGAGTCAGGAATAGTATGATGTGTCATAGACTTACATGATCCTTGATCAAGAGTCGGGTAATGGCCTCAACAGTTCTCCAGTACACTGGAGACACACACTGGAAAACTGCGACCTGTATATTAATGGTAAAATACAAACACTGATCACCATACAAACATTATTTTCAATAAAACAACATCTAAATCCATGTTAATTCTCAACAATGTATGTTAAACTGGTTTCACACTCAGTTTCTCTTTTTTCTGTTCTTGTTTCTCTGTTCTTCAGTGATTCTGCTTATCAGGTGTTCATCAGTGTCTCAATTCACTCACTTCTTTTCATTCAAGTGGACTATATTAGTGAACTAATGTAGGGAATAGTGAATGAGGGTATAGGGTGAGATTGGGGAACAGCCGCTGAGTGTCGACTTTGAGCGCTGTTAATTCACAGTATATTCCTGTAGGCTATTTTCTCGAAAACAACAGTTATTAAGGCGAGACACTACAGGTGAATGGGGTAACATTTTTAACTGGCAGATATCACCATGAAACTTTCCCAGTTTATTACCTACATTAAGATGAGAAAAAAATGTATTACAAGTTTTCTGTATCTATCTATATATCTATATCTAAGTAAATATGCGCTAATTTGCATCTATTAAAAAAAAAAACGAAATCTGAGTATTGGTTAAAGCCAGGTTAAAAAATATTTGTTTCATTGTGTTCACATATTAGATGGGGAAAAAATTACTGAGGGATTTATGGATATCTACTTTTGTTATCCTGTAAACAGAATTTACTGTCAATACAATAGCCTTAAATATTTGGATTTTCGCCATGTTTTTTGGAATAAAATGTTATATAAATCAGGCTAGGAATAATATATTTACACATCCCATAGCTAGGCACAATACTGGAGGGTTTGGTGTATATCGGTGCGACTGAAGTGGAGATTTCAGACTTGGAGAATGAGAGAAAAGTCATTTTGAGAAAACGGGCTTTAAAGATTTATCCTCAGCCAATGAGATTGCGCATTCAGCACTTTTACCTTCACGATTGGTTGCTGATAAAAAGGAAATGAGCATATTTGGATCGACAGCATTGTACAGGAGAGAGAGAGATGTCCAGCGGTGTGTGTGATGACGGTGCAGACAGAGATCGCGGATCATGATGATTTATTACGCCAACTTTTGATGAATTTAGGATAAATCTACAGACGCAAACAGAAAAAGTTAGTAAAATAAAGACCTAAATGTGTATTTCAGACTTTTTTTCACCACAAATCTGAAAGAAGACATGTTATTGAAGACAAATATCCCAAAATCTCAAAATTGACTGCCGTGTCTCGCCTTAACCAGAATGCATTGTGTTCTAAGATATATTACTGTTTTAATGGAAAATGGTATGATATTGTCAATAATGTAGTGTACCCTTCCTCAAGCCAAGCAAAAGCTCCACTTTTCCTCTCAATGGTAACCCAGTGTAATTGAAACATTTCTACATCCCAACATAACTGAACATTAAACACCGCACAAACACACATCTTGCCCAAAAAACAGAAAAAGTTATACTTTACTTCAACATATTTTACTCTGTCCCATGCAAAGCATGCTGGGAACTACACTTTCAGTCGCATCACACTGTGAGTCTGGCAATCTCTCAGATCATTGAGATGAATGAATCATTATCTTTCTTTCACTTGTTCAGTGCCTGACCGGAAGTTGGACGTTGGCGTTGGTGAACTGCCCAATGAAGCGATGGGGGGTCCAGAGCTCACAGTTCAGCTCAATGCACTGTTTATAGCCTTGACCAGCCAATGAGGTCACTGACCCAAGATCAGTCCGTCCTCAAAGCCAATATGAGACGTGTTCACGCCCCGGTTTAGTTTACATTGAAGTGAGACTTGATCTGACCCTTCAGGAATTATCGGTTGATGCAAAATTGGCAATATATGGAGTCGTCGGGTTCAAACCCAGACAGCAACATGGTGTCGGCCCAGATCTGGAATACCAGACATCAATGGAACGCTTATTTATTCATGATGTACAGTATACATCTCAACATGTGACTGGTTGTGTGGTCCAGGGTCACATATTAAAACATGATGTGTTGACCATGACCTCAGTTAGCTCTGATTAGCTCTCTCACTGCTAGATGATTTCTCAGCATTTGTTTCTGGCACGTTTTCTCTCTTCGTTTGGTTAATTCAGGCCGAGGCGGTCTCAGTCCGAGATCTTCTGACCGAGGCGGTCTCAGTCCGAGATCTTCTGACCGAGGCGGTCCCAGTCCGAGATCATCTGACCGAGGCGGTCTCAGTCCGAGATCATCTGCCCGAGGCGGTCTCAGTCCGAGATCATCTGACCGAGGCGGTCCCAGTCCGAGATCATCTGACCGAGGCGGTCTCAGTCCGAGATCATCTGCCCGAGGCGGTCTCAGTCCGAGATCATCTGACCGAGGCGGTCCCAGTCCGAGATCATCTGACCGAGGCGGTCTCAGTCCGAGATCTTCTGACCGAGGCGGTCTCAGTCCGAGATCTTCTGACCGAGGCGGTCTCAGTCCGAGATCTTCTGACCGAGGCGGGTCTCAGTCCGAGATCATCTGCCCGAGGCGGTCCCAGTCCGAGATCATCTGACCGAGGCGGTCTCAGTCCGAGATCTTCTGACCGAGGCGGTCCCAGTCCGAGATCATCTGACCGAGGCGGTCTCAGTCCGAGATCTTCTGACCGAGGCGGTCTCAGTCCGAGATCTTCTGACCGAGGCGGTCTCAGTCCGAGATCATCTGCCCGAGGCGGTCCCAGTCCGAGATCATCTGACCGAGGCGGTCCCAGTCCGAGATCATCTGACCGAGGCGGTCTCAGTCCGAGATCTTCTGACCGAGGCGGTCTCAGTCCGAGATCATCTGACCGAGGCGGTCCCAGTCCGAGATCATCTGACCGAGGCGGGTCTCAGTCCGAGATCTTCTGACCGAGGCGGTCTCAGTCCGAGATCTTCTGACCGAGGCGGTCCCAGTCCGAGATCATCTGACCGAGGCGGGTCCCAGTCCGAGATCTTCTGACCGAGGCGGTCTCAGTCCGAGATCATCTGACCGAGGCGGTCTCAGTCCGAGATCATCTGCCCGAGGCGGTCTCAGTCCGAGATCATCTGACCGAGGCGGTCCCAGTCCGAGATCTTCTGACCGAGGCGGTCTCAGTCCGAGATCATCTGACCGAGGCGGTCTCAGTCCGAGATCATCTGCCCGAGGCGGTCTCAGTCCGAGATCATCTGACCGAGGCGGTCTCAGTCCGAGATCATCTGACCGAGGCGGTCTCAGTCCGAGATCATCTGACCGAGGCGGTCTCAGTCCGAGATCTTCTGACCGAGGCGGTCTCAGTCCGAGATCATCTGACCGAGGCGGTCTCAGTCCGAGATCATCTGACCGAAGCGGTCTCAGTCCGAGATCATCTGACCGAGGCGGGTCTCAGTCCGAGATCATCTGACCGAGGCGGTCTCAGTCCGAGATCATCTGACCGAGGCGGTCTCAGTCCGATGGAAAACTCTGCTGTGGTTTGCTTGTGGAGATTTAGGTGCAATCTGACCAATGATAGGACACTTATAGTCACTTATTATATCACATCTGACTTTGCGGAAACACATTTTGGTACATTTGGGACTTAGTCAACAACTTGGCTTAATAGTGGGATTGGGAATCAAAAATTCTGGAATATATTGTTATAAAATTTAAATTTAAATTCCTTTGTGTCCATTTTAATGTGATTTTACACCATTCAAGCTGTTCTTGACTGAATAACTTTTCTATTTGTACAGTATATTTTATTAATAAGGTGTAGTGTTATTTAACATTTGATTACAGTTTCTGTACCTGAATATCTTACAATCTTAAAACACTTATGTTGTATTTATTAAGTCTTATTGAGTGTTTACTTGTAAGCCTGTAGATTTGTGTTCATGGTATTCAGATGCAATGAAATGCTTTGCAAAAAGACTTTTATCATTCAATAAATGTGAATGATATCTACGTTTTTAAATTTGATTATTGGAATCAAAACTAGGAATCCATAAGCAGATTCGTAATAGAAATTGTAATCGCCATAATTCACACGATTCCTAACTCTGCTTAATAGAGGAGCACACATGATAAAGGCCTGGACTATTTTAAGAGTCGTTTCATGTGTTTGCATCAAACCACCCCCCGTGTGCTGATCCTCCCTCACTGTGTGTGTGTAGATTTTTAACGGGTATAATTTGATTCATCTCACACTGTGGCCACCCATGAGTGTTTGCAGAGCCCTGGGGTTAAAAGAGCTCAAAGTTCACTATCGGCACGCCACTCAACCTTTAACACATAGTCCCCTTCCAAACACTTTTTATAAAACCCTCCTTTTACTGGACATACAGTGCTGTGACTAAGTTTAGACACCCATGCTAAAGTTGCCTAAAAAATCTTTTGGAAATACCTGGAGATCGGCATGGGGTACTTTCCATAAGATCATCTCTCAATGCAGATCAATCCAGCTGTTAGGCGAACTGAGATAAACCCATGCCGATCTCTAGGTATGGTGAAGGGTGTGTGAGGATGTGCGGATATTTTAATCCCAAAGGCCAAGGAAACTTTATCAGGATCATAGTATCCCGGATCCATGAAATAACTGGCCTTGAATAATATAAATCTGCCCGCCTCTATGGGGATTTAACACAGGGGTGTCCTGACTTATGTGTTTTAAGGAAGAACATTTATTTATTTACGATGCATTATTCATTCACAAAGAAAATTGGTGTCCTTAAAGGTTGGATTTTTCCTCATTTTTTTAATTAAGGCATTAAGATCAATTTCCAAAAGATGATTTTTTATTCCTCTTTTTAGGCATGGGTGTCTAAACTTATGCACACCTCTGTATGTGACCCTGGACCACAAAACCAGTCACATGGGGTCAATTTTTGAGATGTATACGTCATCTGAAAGCTGAATAAATAAGCTTAGTTAGGATAGGACAATATTTGGTCGAGACACAACTATTGTAAATCTGGAATCTGAGGGAGCAAAAAAATGTAAACATTGAGAAAATCTCCTTTAAAGTTGTGCATTTATGTTCACGATTGTGCTGCATTCACTCACAAAAATACATGTTTTATATATTTACGGTAGGACATTTACTAAATATCTTCATGGATCTTGATCTTAATATCCTCATGATTTTTGGCATAAAAGACAAATCTATAATTTTGACCCATACAATGTATAGTTGGCTATTGCCACAGATTTACCCGTGCGGCTCCAGACTGGGTTTGTGGTCCAGGGTCACATGTGAGTGTACAGCTTGAATCTAATAATAACCCACGTGTTTCTTCTCGCCTTGCTTTCACAGAGCGGCAAAGCAGCGGAAAACTTCGACAAATTCTTTACCCGCACGCAGCCAATGCTGACCCCTCCAGACCAGCTGGTCATCGCCAACATCGACCAGAGCGAATTTGCTGGATTCTCCTTCATAAACCCAGAGTTCATCCACCCATCGTCGCTCCACAGCGTGGTATGAGGCGGCCCGATGAAGAAGAGGCTCAAGCTAACTAACAACTGCATCCATGTTATCAATGAACTCATCCAATCTTTGTAGACCGTTGAGCACCCTTTATCTGAACATATCTGAACTGAGGGGGGACTGGAGAACTGGTTTTGGTGTGTACAAGCACGTGTCCACACTCAGACTTTGAGGGAGATGATTTATGATCTGTTCCAAAGCCTGGTGAGCATTTTTATTTATAATAATTGTTCTTTATTGGCATTGATGGTTCTATGAAGAATCTTTAACATCTATATAGAACCTTTTCCATCACACAAAAGGCTCTTTAGATTTTTAAAGAAAGAAAAAGAACTTTTCAACCAATGGTTCTTCTATGGAATCACTGCAGAAAACACCATTTTGAACTTTTGTTTTTAAAGGTACACTGTGTAGTTTTTTTAGCTAAAATCAATGGGCCCTATTTTAACGATCTGAAACGCAAGCATCAAACGCGAAACAGAGGTAACTTGTGGGCGGATCTTGTGCCCGACGCAAATCTAAAATGTGTTGGTCTGAAGTCGCTTCATTATTCATAGGTGTGGTTTGGGCGTAACGTGAAATAAACCAATCAGAGCGTCCTCTCACATTCCCTTTAAGAACCGGCGCGCTTGTTCCACGGCGGATCGCTATTATAACGGCGGATTTGCCGGTGCACGCCAGGAGCGGTTCACAGCCGAGGAGACCGACGTTCTCGTCAGGGCCGTAAAAGACAGAGAAGTGACATTGGGGATGATGGAGAAACCACACAAATTAGCTTCGGTTAAACAGGCGTATAATAATTTGGGTAAATGTGTAATCTAGATTTATCCCTATTTTTCCACATCTTCACGGACTCAACAATGATTTCCCTCGTGTGTTAATATTTTTCCTTGTAATAATGTATGATTTGCAAAAATGAAAACTGCTGTTCATTCCCTAATTTACCGACGTGCGTCTGTGGAGGGAAAAGTCCGCTGTGCGCGGGTGCAATATAGGAATGATACAAAGTCGCTGTACAAAGTCAATTGCGCTGGGTGCAAGATAGGGCCCTATGTCTTTATTCATAAACATTGGTGTAAAATGACCTCTGCCAATGATCTGACTTATCCTCGTACGCGAAGCATTTCTTATCTTTATTTACATGAGACGGGTAAGTCCACGGAGGCTTCCATGTCGTTCCGCCATTTTGAGAAACTATAATAGCAGAGAGCGGACAAAAAGCACTAGCCTACCTGTACGCGTTTTCGCTCAGAGCCAGCGTCACGTCACGTGACTGACACCAGAGACGGACACGGAGATCAGCGAGAGGATCTCACTTCACGGTACTTTATAATGCAGGATCATACTTATGGAGAAGGAATCCTCGTCGCCAAAAAAGCGAATTTAAAAGGAAACGTGACAGGCGAATTCAAAAAACGAGGGTAAATATCGGGATAGCTTGTGATTCACACTGTAACATTCGTTTGTTCGTTGTGTGTCAAGTTGCAGTTTGCTTGAAATAACGAACCTCATCACCCGAAAGAAAACCCGATGAAGTGCTATTGGAAGACATGTTGTCTACCGTAGTTGCAACACGCATTAGCAAAAGCGAGGCGCTAGAGAGCACTATTCGTCTGAATGCAAAATACAATTTCACCGCTAGATGGGAGAAATCCTACACAGTGTACCTTTAAGAGTGTAGACTGACAAATGACTATTGTACGAGGTTACATCTCGGTTAGAAAGAAAGGCAGCTCTCTAGGCTTTTAAACAGAACCATAATGTTTGCCCGCATACTGTCCCCAGACAACAACATAGTGTCGGTCCATAAAATCCACATGTACCGGATCTGGGCCGACACTATTCTTCTGTCTGGGGTAGTAATGACAGTTTATCTAATGCTTGGAAGTATATTTTACAAACAGATATTTTTGACGGTAAAGATAGTGAGCGATCCCCTTTTCCAGTCCTCAGATTATTGTGTGTGTGAAGCATGCTGACATGAAACCGGTTTTTGTGTCCTATTCCTGATGTCCTCTACTGCCATTTCTAATGTTCTTGAATTATATATTTGTAAATCTAAATCTTGTTATAGGAGTGCCAAAATATAAATGCATCAAAAAAGGTTTTTTTTATATCCAGCTCTATATATATATATATATGCATATTGATTTCCTACTAGATGGATGTGTCCCTTATCTTGGGCTGAAACTTGAACCCTTATCGCTCTTCGAGTTTTAGCATGACAACTTCCAATCCCGTCACTGCCTGCTCGCCTGGTTCCCACTTACTCGACGTATACAGGACTTTTCCTCTTGCTCTAAATGAGGGATTCCTCATTGGTTAATACGCAGACCCATGCACCCGCTTGCATGTTCATAAATGCTTAATTTATCATATTTTACCATGTTTACGCTCACATTTTTTCCAACACAATCAGAAATGGTGTTTGGTTTCAAATCTAGCATATTATGCTAAAGAAAACTAGCACTACAACAACATAAAGAACATGTAGGGAGACCAAATAAATGCTTACTGTCAAGCTTGGGTCTCCAAAACCAAATACAGGACATATTTCACTCAAGATATTCTCTGCTTAAAGAAAACAAAGCCTGTTTTTTTTTACAACCATTAAGATTTTTTTGCATCGTGACATTTGCAGCCCTCACTGCTAAAGGGGCTATATGTACGAATTTTCATTTTTTTATAGTCAGTGTGTAAACAGCTTGTGATGAAACTTAAAAAACGACTTCCTAGGTTGTCTATGAAAGCCTGTAGACTGTGAAGGACTATTTCCGGTCTATGACGCATGCAATGAATGCTTATACAATGTTCAGGATAATGTCAAAAGAGGTTTTCTGTTCTGTAATATCAATGTGTCACGCGAAGAAAAAAGGAATTCATTCAAACTATAGTCTCACATTGCCAGATCCATGTTTCTCAACGTATTGCCATGCTTTCTGAGCTGCTGTTTTCTGTTTATTTTATTATTGAGAGGAAAACAGTTCGTTAACAGTATATTACTGTAAAGGTATTTCAACTTATTTTTACTTCTAAGCAAAGAACGAAAGCAGTTTATCGAAAGAGTTTATCGAATCACGTTCAGTCTCTTGTGTGAACGCGCAGTAAGTTGGCGCTGCAGTTCACTTTACAGCCACCGGTGTCGCTAATAACAAGCGTTTATGAATTCTACATATAGCCCCTTTAAGCTCATTTTCCCTAAATGCAACAAAAAAAAAAAACTCTTTCTCCTTACTGTAATGTGGCAAAATGCGAAATAAAGGTTTTTACTGTAAAATTGACTGTACAGTTCAAATCATGGTAGTGTTTGTTGTTTGTGCGGCTTTTTACTGTAATACTTCATGACAATAATGATAAAATAATCCCTGAGAATAATGAGAACTACAAAAAGAACGTTTAAAAAACACATTAATGTAATTTGGATTCGAGGAGAAAGTGTGCATAACTCTCAATACAAAATTCTAATGGTCTTTAATACAATATTTATTTATTTTTCATTTAAATCATTGCAATCTATGCTCAACATGATTTTGCGACTTATGTTTGAGGGGGATGAGAGGTCAGTTATGTATAACCTCTAATATAACCCTTTTTCTGGTATATGTTTATGTCCCTTCTTTGGTGATAAATTACATGTTCTGAAGTTCTTACCAAACAGAGCTTTCCGGTATATACGGTATATATATATCTTACATTTTTTATCTTTTTAGTTTATGATTATCATGCATATTTGCTCTTTGAGGACTTCTTTTGTGTTTACTGTCACTTAAGGTACACTATAGTCCATGTGTTTTGTAAATACAGAGAAAGCGTATAGGCCTACCTTGTCCTGCAGATTTTATACTAAGAACTGAATGTGCTTTTACTAACTTTAGATGGTTTCTATGTTTAGATGATCCAAAAAGACTAGTTTGCTAACCTTTGTTATATGTAACTCTGCTATGTTTTCTATGCTGATAGTATACGTGTAGGAGCTGTGTGTGTGTGCGTGTGTGTGTGTGTGTTTGAACTGCAGCTGTGTGTGCATGTGGCGTGTCGGCGCATGCGAAACGCGTTGCATGATTCCAGGAATCCGGAGTCCTCTAGCATGGGAAGATTGAGAACGATACCTGTCCCACCTCAACTATAATCCATCATGACGTTGCTTTCTTTCCTGCTTAGTTTCAGTCGGCGGATGAAGAATTAAACTTCCATATACAGATGAAACTCGAAAAATGGAGAATATCACTGTAAAAAAATTGCTGCGATTATTTATCGCAACTTAAAATCCAACACTGTTTCAACTTTAAAAAGTTTGTGTTCATGCTTAACTTAAAATATTAAGTTTAGTTTAGTTTAGTTGGATATTTAAGTTTTCTCAACAAATTTTAAGTTGTTATAACTAATCGCAGCCACATTTTTTACAGTGGCAAAAGTTCATTATTTCAGTAATTCAACTTAAAAGGTGAAACTAATGTATTATATAGACTCATTACATGCAAAGTGAGATACAAGACTTTATTTGTTATAATATTGATGATTATGGCTTATGAAAACCTTTTCACAATATTCTAATTTTGAATTTGGGGTTTTAATAAGCCATAATCATCAAAATTATACCAAATAAAGGCTTGAAATATCTCACTTTGCATGTATTGAGTCTATATAATACATTAGTTTCACCTTTTAAGTTGAATTACTGACATAAATGAACTTTTGCACCATATTCACATTTTTCGAATTCACCTGTAGATTCCTATCACTGTCTGATTTACAGGGAAATATGGAAATTCAATGTTAGCACATTCCAGACATGATTTTTTTGTATTCTCCTTGTAATCAGTCCCTCAGAAATGCTGTATGTACACATTAGATGGCTCGGTTTGGGCTTTTCTTGTGCCAAGCGTTGGATATCATCCTCTCTATGAGCACATGTGATCCGTCATTTTTCAGTATATAGCTATTTTTTTATTTTAATACGCCTGATGTTGGATGTGCACGCCCCTGTGGATGGAAGAAAAACAAACAGATGTTTATTTCTTCATCCTATGAAGGAACTGAATTGATGTTACGAGTGGAAATAGAGCCGGTCCTCTTGCGAAGCGATAGAGAGAGCATTATTGAAGTAGTTGTCTTGCGGGATTAACACAAGTGTCTCACATTGAGAGTCTTTGGGGATGTAAAGTTCATGTGTTTGGTTGTGGTTTCTGCATGTGAGGTGGCATTACAGAATTCACTTGACATATTATTAAGTATCTCATATGAACATTACACCCAGCCATTTCTTATTATAGATTCTACCGGGAATTATACAAATATTTATTATTATTATTATTATTAGTATTAAATTCCAGGACAGTGTTTTAGTTTGAAAAAGTTCTTTCACTCTTCATTGTTTTTTTTCTTTACAGAATTGTGTCCCTCTGTAGTTTGTGAAGGATAATGTGTATAAATAAATGTATGACAAAATGGAGAATGTCCATGTTCTGGTTCTTCAACATCAGGAAGGTACTGGGGTTGAGCTTTTTCGGATGTAATCTTTCATGTAGTGTGTAATAAAGCTGTTTATAAATGTAAAAGGTCTACACAGTTGTGAAGATCAAAAGCGCGCTATAAATGGAGTTATTGTCTCCTAAAAGAAACAACTGATTCTGAACTGCCGAAACGAGTCGTCAGTCATTTCAGTCTCACTTCCTTCATGAACCTACGTAACATATTTTGCATACTGTCAGCCTATTTTCTTCATTGGCCGCCTGTAAACAACGTCTCCTTTGCCCCGTCCTTAAACACTGTAGTTGCTGAGACTGGAAGAGACTGCGAATCCACTTTGCATGAACTTCCAAAGGATGAGATTGACACGGTAAAACTGACGCCATCGTTACTCAAGAGTATCAAGAGCTGGGGAAGATCCAGAGCTGAAATTCAGATATGGTAATGGACGTTTCGTTTTCAACACGCGCTGTAAGTGATAGACCAATCACTACAGACTGAGCCATCTGACCAATCAGAGCAGAGTAGACGAATCACAACAGACTGGACCATCTGACCAATCAGAGCAGAGTAGACCAATCACAACAGACTGGGTCATCTGACCAATCAGAGCAGAGTAGACCAATCACAACAGACTGGGTCATCTGACCAATCAGAGCAGAGTAGACCAATCACAACAGACTGGGTCATCTGACCAATCAGAGCAGAGTAGACCAATCACAACAGACTGGACCATCTGACCAATCAGAGCAGAGTAGACCAATCACAACAGACTGAACCATCTGACCAATCAGAGCAGAGTAGACGAATCACAACAGACTGGACCATCTGACCAATCAGAGCAGAGTAGACCAATCACAACAGACTGGGTCATCTGACCAATCAGAGCAGAGTAGACCAATCACAACAGACTGGGTCATCTGACCAATCAGAGCAGAGTAGACCAATCACAACAGACTGGGTCATCTGACCAATCAGAGCAGAGTAGACAAATCACAACAGACTGGACCATCTGACCAATCAGAGCAGAGTAGACCAATCACAACAGACTGGACCATCTGACCAATCAGAGCAGAGTAGACCAATCACTACAGACTGAACCATCTGACCAATCAGAGCAGAGTAGACCAATCACAACAGACTGGGTCATCTGACCAATCAGAGCAGAGTAGACCAATCACTACAGACTGAACCATCTGACCAATCAGAGCAGAGTAGACCAATCACAACAGACTGGGTCATCTGACCAATCAGAGCAGAGTAGACCAATCACAACAGACTGAACCATCTGACCAATCAGAGCAGAGTAGACCAATCACAACAGACTGGGTCATCTGACCAATCAGAGCAGAGTAGACCAATCACTACAGACTGAACCATCTGACCAATCAGAGCAGAGTAGACCAATCACAACAGACTGGGTCATCTGACCAATCAGAGCAGAGTAGACCAATCACAACAGACTGGGTCATCTGACCAATCAGAGCAGAGTAGACCAATCACAACAGACTGGGTCATCTGACCAATCAGAGCAGAGTAGACCAATCACAACAGACTGGGTCATCTGACCAATCAGAGCAGAGTAGACCAATCACAACAGACTGGGTCATCTGACCAATCAGAGCAGAGTAGACCAATCACAACAGACTGGACCATCTGACCAATCAGAGCAGAGTAGACCAATCACAACAGACTGGGTCATCTGACCAATCAGAGCAGAGTAGACCAATCACAACAGACTGGGTCATCTGACCAATCAGAGCAGAGTAGACCAATCACAACAGACTGGACCATCTGACCAATCAGAGCAGGGTAGACCAATCACAACAGACTGGGTCATCTGACCAATCAGAGCAGAGTAGACCAATCACAACAGACTGGGTCATCTGACCAATCAGAGCAGAGTAGAATAATCACAACAGACTGGGTCATCTGACCAATCAGAGCAGAGTAGACCAATCACAACAGACTGGGTCATCTGACCAATCAGAGCAGAGTAGAATAATCACAACAGACTGGGTCATCTGACCAATCAGAGCAGAGTAGACCAATCACAACAGACTGGGTCATCTGACCAATCAGAGCAGAGTAGAATAATCACAACAGACTGGGTCATCTGACCAATCAGAGCAGAGTAGACCAATCACAACAGACTGGACCATCTGACCAATCAGAGCAGAGTAGACCAATCACAACAGACTGGGTCATCTGACCAATCAGAGCAGAGTAGACCAATCACAACAGACTGGGTCATCTGACCAATCAGAGCAGAGTAGACCAATCACAACAGACTGGGTCATCTGACCAATCAGAGCAGAGTAGACAAATCACAACAGACTGGGTCATCTGACCAATCAGAGCAGAGTAGACAAATCACAACAGACTGGGTCATCTGACCAATCAGAGCAGAGTAGACCAATCACAACAGACTGGGTCATCTGACTAATCAGAGCAGGGTAGACCAATCACAACAGACTGGGTCATCTGACCAATCAGAGCAGAGTAGAATAATCACAACAGACTGGGTCATCTGACCAATCAGAGCAGAGTAGAATAATCACAACAGACTGGGTCATCTGACCAATCAGAGCAGAGTAGACCAATCACAACAGACTGGGTCATCTGACCAATCAGAGCAGAGTAGAATAATCACAACAGACTGGGTCATCTGACTAATCAGAGCAGGGTAGACCAATCACAACAGACTGGGTCATCTGACCAATCAGAGCAGAGTAGACCAATCACAACAGACTGGGTCATCTGACTAATCAGAGCAGGGTAGACCAATCACAACAGACTGGGTCATCTGACCAATCAGAGCAGAGTAGACCAATCACAACAGACTGGGTCATCTGACTAATCAGAGCAGGGTAGACCAATCACAACAGACTGGGTCATCTGACCAATCAGAGCAGAGTAGACCAATCACAACAGACTGGGTCATCTGACTAATCAGAGCAGGGTAGACCAATCACAACAGACTGGGTCATCTGACCAATCAGAGCAGAGTAGACCAATCACAACAGACTGGGTCATCTGACCAATCAGAGCAGAGTAGAATAATCACAACAGACTGGGTCATCTGACCAATCAGAGCAGAGTAGACCAATCACAACAGACTGGACCATCTGACCAATCAGAGCAGAGTAGACCAATCACAACAGACTGGGTCATCTGACCAATCAGAGCAGAGTAGACAAATCACAACAGACTGGGTCATCTGACCAATCAGAGCAGAGTAGACCAATCACAACAGACTGGGTCATCTGACTAATCAGAGCAGGGTAGACCAATCACAACAGACTGGGTCATCTGACCAATCAGAGCAGAGTAGAATAATCACAACAGACTGGGTCATCTGACCAATCAGAGCAGAGTAGAATAATCACAACAGACTGGGTCATCTGACCAATCAGAGCAGAGTAGACCAATCACACCAATGGAGAGATGATCTGGCCCACATGCAGCGTGGAATGACGGCACTGAAGTGGACCGCTCCTGTTTGCCAGATCTGGGCCACAAGCAGACCATAGCAATGCCACATGTCAGCCAAGAGCAAAGAAACAAACCAGAACTGGACCTTATCTGAGCCACAAAATCTGTGTATATTAAATATTGAGTCATCTCAGCTTTAATACTAACCCTTACGGAATTAAAATATATTTCCTATATATGAATTATCAATATATTAAATGGTTTAATTTGAAAATATACAGAATAATATAATGTGTTAATATATTACAATATATTGAATAATACGGAATTGCCGTTTTTCATAATAAAATATGTGACAATATATTTACCAATATATCGTAATGTATGCAATTATGTACTGGTAGGCATATGTATATGTGGCAAAAACTTAATTATCAATCAACAAACTACAATTAAGTTATAACTTAATTCAAATTAATGATAGTACTGTCTCTATTTGACAAAATATTTGTTTTACCTTAAAGGGGCACATAAAACAGAAGACTTTTGAGAGATGACTCGATGACGTAACGATGAACTGTGTGAAACATGTCATGTGAACGAACTGTGTTTGAACCATAGACAGTATCAGTATATAAACGGGTTTGAACGAACGAACGGAATCGTTTTAAAACGAATCAGTCACGTACTCTCTCTAACACTCGTGCGCGCGCTGGTCTTCATCAGTCTCGTGCACACAGACTGGACTGCGCGCGCGGAGCTGCTTCACTCTCGAGCTGGAATACACACACACATCTACTCTCATCAAGAACATCTACAGGTAATCATCATCCGTTCAGTGTGGATGAAGAAGGAACATGCAACTGCTGTCCTCAAGTCAACACAGATGCATGCGTCTTAAATACTGATGATTTCATATTCTGAAGTCAGATGTGTGTTATAGCTATAATTTATTTGTGTGCTTTGAATGTTATTGTTTATATTTAGTACATGTTAAACGTGTTTAAAATTGCTTCATTGTTTGCATGTGTTTATAATACCCTAATGATAACGCAGCTGTGCAGCACATATTCAATATTCAGTCCTCGAGTTATGTTTGCGGCAAGAGTAAAGAGAAAAAAGTGTTGATATGTAAATAGATTTTAAAGGTATATAAACGGTGTCTAAACCTAGTGAGTTGACTAACGAGATTTCTGAGCATCGTGTGGTTCCTGATAATTAAAAAATGCACAATGCAACTATAAATTCAGTCATCATATTGCAGTTAATGTTATTGTCACGCAAACTTGTGGTAAATATTATCCACCACTGTCATAAATAAACAAAAATTACAAAAAGATTGAAGTTTTCTGACGCTGTAACTTACTGAACACACACTGATTTTACTGTGGTAATAATAATAGCTGTATAAACATTAGAATGTTGGTGGACAACAATTAACAATAATTAATAATTGGTTATTCACCATAAAAGCAATCTGTATCGGTAAAAAAAAAAAATTATGCACAAAAAATCTAGGTTTTGAGACACTTCCATTTTTTTTAAAAGTCGAGTCATGTCAAGTAAAATCTATTTCTATTTTCTATACAAAAGCTTTTTTCAAAGTAGCTTTCCTGTAATAGACAGTAAAATAACTATTAACGTTGGCAAATTCTTCAATTATGAAACAAATTCAATGTCCGCTGCTGCTCTACAGAGGCCATCAATTCAATTTAGCTCAGCAAAGGTCATCATCAGTTCTGAAGCGAACTCATATAAACTATTAAACAGCCCTACAGAAGACGACGGTGTCATTATTCAGCTAAAACAGTGAAGGACAGTTGTAATTCTTTATAAGCGTTTAAAGGTAGGGTAGGCAATTTTCGGAGAGGCTAGCAATAGCGAGTTAGCTTCCCATCCTCCCTCCAGTGCGTCTCCGAAGACACGCCTCCTTCAAAACACATGGGCTGCGTCCCAAAAC
Organism: Phoxinus dragarum; assembly: GCA_033366665.1. NCBI lineage: Eukaryota > Metazoa > Chordata > Actinopteri > Cypriniformes > Leuciscidae > Phoxinus > Phoxinus dragarum. The sequence goes on from JARPMJ010004046.1 coordinate 46,252, forward strand.
GCAACAATGCTGCATTCGAGGATGCGTTTAGGCACGTCCGAATCCTGTGTTAGCTTCCAGTCTCCTGAGAAACATTTATCTAATGGATTTTTGATCATTCACTACCTTTGATATCCCACAATCCTCTGCTTTCTATTCTACGACAGTTGAGCTAAAAAATAAAGATAACGTATGAAAGTTGTGGTTGGTCGTCAACGTTTCCACTTCTGATGTCATTTCTGGCGAGAAATTACTATTTTACCTATTAAATATTCGCTTGAATCTCACCAAAGCTCTCAATTTTGCTGTAGATCATAAAAACCGTTACGCTGTTCAAAATCAGTTTCGTGAGGTAATGCCGCCTGCAAAGTCATTGCCTGTTAGGACTCGGGGAGCAAACAAAAGCGTCACGAGAGACGGCGTTTAACTACGGCATGTCTCAAAGCACATAACATCACAATAATAATGAACATAACTAGCACTAGTTGCACCACATGACTGCTGCAGATTCATTTCACAGTTGATTAACTTCACTGGTTTCCATCTTTTCCTAATAGCAGTAGTTATGGCGTGAGCGCAGCATAAGCTTGTTGTTGGTTTGGTTCAGGAGGCCGCGTGTCCACCAAAGCGTTTTTTCACGCGGCTGGCGTATTTTTCCAATTGTTTTCAATGGGAGCGCCGCGTTTTTAAAACGCCATGAGCGTAACGAGGCGTGGAGCGTCTTTTTCAAGCTGAAGCGCCCAACGTTTTTTACCGGTCGCCGAGAGTTGAAGAATGTTCATCTTTGGGTAAAAGCGCTCATCACCGTCACTTTTTACCCAACCGTCCAATCACAGTGGAGGAGGGGCGGGGCTAATACCACACCGACCAACCGCCACATTCTGATTGTACAACGTCAACAATAACAAGCACAATAACGGAACAAAATAATTTAAAACAAGAGTCAGAAAAAATATGTTATATTGTATCAACATTTTAATATAGAGTCAACACAGAAATATTACACAGTATGTGTGAAATGAGACACTAGTGACACTTTCGCGGATATCCCGTATCATAGCTAGCAAGGCGTCTCAACTGAAGAAAATGCTGCGCTACCAAGCCGCTCTCAAGCGCCAATAGCTAGGGGTTTTCAGCAGAGACTAGCGTTTTCCGCTGGCTTTAGTGGACACACGGCCTGAAAAGACGTCTGCTGTTTCGTTTGTGGCTCTCTGTGACTGACGTCTGTCTACAACCCTGCATAGCATTAAACGCGCTGATGGCGTGTGATGTCCTCGCTAGCAGAGGTATGAAAATATTTACGCTGACAGGCAGGTAGGACATCATTGGACGGACTTTTTAGGGTCCTACGCCTTCCACAGGCAATATAAATACAGTTAGACCACTTATTTTAATGATTTCTATCGGGATGTGAAGAGACTTTCAACCAGCATAACAAAAACAATGGCTTTAAGTGAAGAGTTTTACATGTGCTGTTCATAGAAGACGGTTGTGTGGATCTGCAACTGCTTGGTTGTAGAGCTGTTTGTGGCTAAGCGTGTTTAAAATGCACACAATCTCTGTACAGTACATGTCTTTAAATGTTGTGTGTTGTGGAGCTCATGAATGTGTGGGTCTTTAAACAGGTCCATCATCCCGGCAGCGATGGACGCTCTGGCGCTCTGATCCAGTGACAGGTACTGCATTTTAGAGGTGTGTGTGTGTGTGTGTGTGTGTGTGTGTGTGTGTGTGTGTGTGTGTGTGTGTGTGTGTGTGTGTGTGTGTGTGTGTGTGTGTGTGTGTGACAGATATTGGCATGATTGATTGAAATATCAAAGCCAAAGAAAAGTCAAAACTGTTCAGAACAGTTTTGAGGTGTAGCGATACACTCATGTCACGATTTAATATCACGATACTGAACTCACGATACGATATTATTGCGATACTCCAAGACATTTGGTAAAAGGTTAACAAAAAATAAACTTGATTAAAATGCTGAATTGTGTGTGTAAATGAATAGTGTTTGGACTTGGTGCTGGAAACCCAAAGCACAGGACAATAGAGACACCAGAATAACAATATTCATGATTCTGAAGATGAAAATACAGGATTATTTTAGACGAATATTCTTGCACTCTTTCACTGACTAGATATATTTACAATAATGTAGGACACTTTTTACTGCTAACATTTGGCATTATCAGGACCCACAAATATTGCATTATTATACATTATATTCAACATTACATATAGCAGTTTAATGTAGTGCTGACACTAAAACTTTGAAAACTTACATTTTTTCACGCGCAGTCATTTTAATTTTGGGTGAAAGCTATACACACTACATATTCTCACTATCAATGATAAACATATTGCTGCAGTTTTATATTGTGACACGCTATATTCGTACACCGCTAGCATCATCTGTTAGACAGTGACATCTGCAGCTGCTCAAATGACACACACAGATGTGAAAATTGCAGTGTGAGAGTGTATTTGTGTCTCCCTGTGTGTGTGTGTGTGTGTGTGTGTGTGTGTTTTCTAACTGCATCTGTGTGCTTCCCAGAACACTTGTTTCCATGAGGCGCTTCACTATGTCAGGTTTCCTGGAGATGATGGTGTGTGTGTGTGTGTGTGTGTTTCCCTCAGGTGGTGTGTGAGTGTGTGAGCGCCCCCCGGTGGCATGAGCGCGTGCGGGAGGAAGGCTCTGGCTCTGCTCAGCAGTGTGTTTGCGGTCTGCAGTCTGGGTCTGCTGGGCATCGCTGTCAGCACGGACTACTGGCTCTATCTGGAGGAGGGCGTCATCATGCCTCTCAACCAGAGCACTAACACACACCTGTCCATACACTCCGGCCTCTGGAGAGTGTGTTTCCTGGCAGGTCCGTCACATTCCTCAGTTACTTACATGTATTAGTGTTAAGGGGGGGTGGGTATAATGCCCTTTTCACAAGATGTAAAATAAGTCTGATGTCCCCAGAGTGTGTGTGTGAAGTTTTAGCTCAAAATACCCCACAGATATTTTTATATAGCATGTTAAAGTTGCACAGGGGGCAGAGCTACAACAGCTTGTGTCCTTTTACCTCACACACACACACACACACACTGAAAATTACAAAAACTTTTAGTCTTTCATGTTCAAACCGGAGTCAGACAATGATGGAGAGACTCAAGAGGAAGATAATTGATGAATTTATGAAGCTTATGTGTAGTTATCTTCTAGTCATTGATTAGCATATTCTGTCTTGATAATCTATAATGGTGATCCGGGGGCGGGGTTTATGTAAATTTTAGGGTTGGTGATGTCACTAACCCGGGAGGAAGCTCGTGTAGTCTCTACCAGCCGTTTGTTGTAGTCCTTAAAAAGTGATTTCTTTAATAGCAAATATCTCTCTTTACTCTGAACTTTGAGCGTTGTAACTTTGCAGATGTTGTTTATGATCAAACAGCAACATTACACACTAACTACAGTTAGAAAAGTGAAATCATACTCAATAATTACACACACACACACACACACACACTCAAGCTGTTGAAGCTCCGCCCCCTGTGCCGGGAGCAGCAGCTCATTTGCATTTAAAGAGACAGACACACAACAGTGTGTTTTTGCTCACCCTCAAAAAGTGACAATTTTAACATGCTATATAAAAATATCTGTGGGGTATTTTGAGCTAAAACTTCACACACACACACTCTGGGGACATCAGACTTATTTTACATCATGTGAAAAGGCAATATAGGACCCTTTTAAATCCCCATTTTTCCAATGTTTCCCTGTTATAGTCAGTCTTCTGTAAACAGCCGGTCATTCAGGTTCATTCCAGTGGACTTCACACATTCAAAGGGGTTTTAGTGGTTTTATGCCATTATTTGTGCCTGGCCAGGCATTCTGGACTGATTACGAAGGTTGGCAGTTGTTGTCTGGGATCATCATTTTCTGAATGTGTTTAATGATGGGATGTGTCCTGCTGTATTGATCCACGCGAGGCTGTATGTTTGTTATCAATGAGCTCACACTCCTCTGAATGGGCAAACAACGGCCTGTGCGGCACAAACACACACATTAGTCCCAGTGTGTGTGTGTGAAGATGTGGGCGAGCGATTGGACTTGTTCGACCCAAGCCCACGCTGTTTATATCCGGGGAGATTGAGCGTGACTGTGAACAGATGAGCTCGGGATCACGATGTGATTTAAACACCTTCAGAAGTCTCACATTATTTCTGTGCTTTACAGTGAGAGGGTTGCATTGCTCCGGGTGTTACAGTGTGGAGCGTGTGAATGTGATATACTCATGATCCTGTAGGTCTCACCGCATGAGGAAAGTGTCTGTGACTTACTGCACTAACACGACAGTCTCCCGAAGGAAAGAGAAAGCATGGATGATGGCCATTAAAAGGAGAGCCTGGAGAGAACATATGAGGAGATATTAGGGACTTTAAGCTTCTGGGGACCAAAAATGCGCCGGCGCGTTTGCCTTGGTTTTTTTACATAGCAGACTTAAAATACTCCCGTCAATTTTTGTCATACAGGCTTAAGAAATATGAAAAAATAAACTGTTAAATGTCTTCTTTTTTATGGGTTCACTTAAAATCAAAATAAAACATTGTGCTTTTGTAAAATAAAGAAAGTAAACAGGGAGTGCTTTCTGCCTCTCCGTCTCCGTGAACTTTATTTCCAGACCACATCTCTAAACTTAAACAAAACTCAGCGAATACTATTCACTCAGACAGGAGCTATATATCTCTATAATTATTTAAGTGTGTAGTTTTAATTTATCAAGCAACTGTAGGCAAGTTTTTGAAAAGACCATGAACTTCGTTTTCTGAGGATTTAAAACCAATTTTAAATTGAGCAGAGCCGTTTGTAATGACTGAAATGCAGTCTGAAGCTCTTGCGCAGCCTGGGCTATGGAAGGAGCATATGTATAATCAGCATAAAAGTGTACTTTTGCTTGAACGTCCTTACCTAAACCATTTATAAAAACAGAGAACAGAATAGGTCCCAAAATAGACCCCTGCTGCTGTTGAGTCCTGGTGTGGGGTCCTGTCTGATCTCTCTTTCCTGCTTCTTTTCCTGTCCAATGTAAAAAAAAAAAAAAAAACTTCAAAATAGAAAAAGTCTGAAACCACGAGATTAATGGCCGTTATTGTATTGTATGCAGAGCCCCTGTTTGAAGATCCCTGGTGTGTGCTGTGAAATGAGAAGCCAAAGCTCATCCTATCCCAGAGCAATAACTCTGTCTCTCTCTCTCTGTGTGTGTGTGTGTGTGTGTGTGTGTGTGTGTGTGTGTGTGTCAGGTGAGGAGAGAGGCCGCTGCTTCACCATCGAGTATGTGATGCCCATGAATGTTCAGCTGACCAGTGAGTCTACTGTCAGCGTTCTGAGTAAGTCTCACACACACACACACCTTCATGACAAGCAACACTAGCTTTACTAATGTCCATCTCAACTGGGTTTGGTCCCAGACTTGACAAGAACTATCTTCAGTGGATTTCATCCAAGGCTGTGGCTGGAAGTCAGTTGTTGTTCTTGTGTTCCTCTTTCCTTCAGTGATTCTGCTTGTTAACAGCAGGAGTTCATCAATAATGTCCAATCATCACTTAATTATACAATTATCATGCTGGGATCTAGACATGTTCTATAACTCATTCAGTTTGAGTTCTGTTTCAGTCATTGTGTCCACATACATTTTTGGTAATATTTAAATTAAGTGAACTCAATTTTATTTAGTACATATAACTGTTAGGTTTAATAGTGATGTTTTTTTTCTTTTCTGAATGACTATTAAAATGTGGTAACACTTCCATTTGTGAACAACTTTTCTAAGTATAGAGTAATAAAGTACTCACAAATCATTAACAAACAATTAATTCGTAGTTTAGTATATTACATTCTCTACATTGTTAATATATTAATAGGTTATATACAAATAGTGAGTTCTTCGTTCATTGTCACTGTAATTAACACAATTATTATTGTTTAAGTAGCTCATATATAAAGAGTTAATAATAGGGTTGTGAAACGATTAATCGCGATTAATCGCACCCAAAATAAAAGTTTGTTTACATAATAAATGTGTGTACTGTGTAAAATTATTTTGTATATATAAGTACACACACTTGCTTGTATATATTTAAGAAAAATGTGTTATTATATAAAATATTAATATTTATATATAATAAATTATATATAAATCTATATACAGTATATACATGCAAATATTTCTCAAATATATACATGCATGTGTGTGTACTAATATATACAAAACAATTATACACAGTACACACACATTATGTAAACACAAACCTTTATTTTGGATGCGATTAATCGCGATTAACAACTTATTAACCATAAATATTAGATTAGGTCACGTAAAATCATTAATTAAGTGCTTTAAACCAATATTTATTGCACATTAATTGGATTAGTATTAAGTTTTTCTTCAAATGTTAACAAATACACTAAGCATATATACAGTACTATGCAAAAGCCTAAGGCACTTTACTATTTTCACCCCAATAAAAGGGTTTAAGCCAGTTATGTATATCTTTCGCTGTAGTGTGTCAGTAGGAAATATCAGTTTACATTTCCAAACATTCATTTTGACATTACTTGCAATAATCCAGTGAGATATTTGAATGCACAAGGAGCCTGACAACAGTCGGTAAGATCAGATCTCATCATCATATAAATGTAACAAATTATTATTATTATTACTATCATCGAGTCTGTCTGTGTTTACATGGAGAGAAACAGAACTGAGTAAACCAGAAGAACTGCAGCAACGTCGTGTGTAAAAATGCTGTAAAGTGAAGATACTTTCAAAAATAACTCGAAATTCATCAACAAATCAGTATTTGGTGTGGCCACCCTTTATGTTTTAAACAGATTTCCCCCCAGATACACTTGCTCATAGTTTTGCAGGTTGGTTTCTTGGAGACGTTCTTCTGGATACAATAAAGACAAATATTAACAGAGGAAGAGGAAGGAAGTCACAGCCACCACAGATGATCATAAAAATGTATTTGGTTCAATAGGGGATTTATATTCAATCCATTTTGACCAGTAATCCACACATCTATCTTTCTGAAAGTTCACACGAAATGTAATTTTCTCCATGGTAAATATATTTTCTAAAACTTCTATCCAACCAGTTGAGTATATTCAAATCCAATCGCACATGTGACCCTGGATCACAGAACCAGTCCAATTGTACGAACCAATTGTACGGGTCAAAATTATACATTTTTCTTTTATGCCAAAAATCATTAGGATATTAAGATCATGATCCATGAAGATATTTAGTAAATGTCCTGCCGTAAATATATAAAACATGTATTTTTGTGAGTGAATGCAGCACAATCGTGAACATAAATGCACAACTTTAAAGGAGATTTTCTCAATGTTTACATTTTTTTGCTCCTCAGATTCCAGATTTACAACAGTTGTGTCTCGACCAAATATTGTCCTATCCTAACAAACCACACATCAATGGAAAGATTATTTATTCATCTTTCAGATTTCAAGAAATTGACTGGACCCATGTGACTGGTTTTGTAGTCCAGGCTCACATAAACAGTCCCACGATGTACAGTGCAGGATGGCTGGTTGTTAGCGGTCAGTTTTGAGGTGTTTGAGAGTGTGTTTCGGTGTGGAGGTTATTGCCCCGCTGATGGACGGTGAGACCCTTCGGTGAGCATCACGGCTGTCATTAGCAGGAATAGCGCTTCTCTCACATGTCAGCTGACATCACACTTCACGCCGCTAGTTAGCATGCTGCTAAGCTATTGTGCAAAAAGCATTGAATTAAATGCATTTTTGGGGCTGCACGCAAAAACACGACCAATATATAACGATAACAGTAACACTTTACAATGAGGTTAATTAGTTAACTTTAGTTAATGTATTTACTAACATGAACTAGCAATGAGCAATACATTTGTTACAATATTTATTAATCTTTGTTAATAAAAATATGACTGTTCGTTGTTTGTTCATGTTAGTTCACAGTGCACTAACTAATGTTAACTAATACAACCTTTGATTTTAATAATGTAGGTTGTTAACTATTGTTAACTAATAAACCTTATTGTATTGTAAAGTATTACCACTATAACTATAAGGACAACTGCATTCGCACTAGGGCTGCACGAGATATTGAAATTATCCAAATATTGCAAATGTATATTGCAAGGTTTTGCGATATCTAAATGATTTTAATAAGATACTTCAAAAGTCAGTTTTAGGTCAACACATATAGTAGAGAAAAGAGTGGGCACGTGACGGTTAGTTATGTGTGATTTGCTTGATGTTAAAAATAGTTATTAAGCTGCGGAAAAAGAAAAGCCACAAACAGAAACCAGTACGGTCTCTCTTTCCTGGATTATTACACTCGAACGCTCATATACACACACACACAGGTACGTCAAAATGCCTGTCTTGGCGAGTATCCATGTAAACACTTATGTCTTAAATGAACATAAACAGTTGGGAAAGAAACGGTGTGTGTCGATAGGATCTGCGCATTAGTCTTAAAGTGACAGCAGCCTAATACAGTAAACCTGCTACTGTCTGTCAAACTACACGAGGAAAAGAGGAAATCACTCACTGCTCTCTCTTGACTGAATCACTTTTGTAGATTTAATATGAATCAATGTGAACACTGTGTTTTAGTTTCACTTTCTGTGTTGTTTCTTACTTGTTAAATAGATCTAATGCAAGCCTACCTGGAAAACTTAAAGCACTGTATACTTGATTTGTATCTTTGTTTTATTGTATATGATGGGTGTTTGACTGAAGAACCATAACTAAAACAATAAAAAACATAATTATATTATGTTTTTAGTTGAAAACGGTGTCGTGTAAACGCCTCTAAGAGCTACAACGATTCTTAAACTTTATGGTTATACAGGTGAAAAATATGAATATAATGCAAAAGATCATTTATGTCAGTAATTCAACTTAAAAGGTGAAACTAATATATTATATAGACTCATTACATGCAAAGTGAGATATTTCAAACCTTTATATGTTATAACTTTGATGATTATGGCTTACAGCTTATGAAAACCCCAAATTCAAAATTAGAATATTGTGAAAAGGTTTTCATAAGCTGTAAGCCATAATCATCACAATTATAACAAACAAAGGCTTGAAATATCTCACTTTGCATGTAATGAGTCTATATAATATATTAGTTTCACCTTTTAAGTTGAATTACTGACATAAATGAACGTTTGCACGATATTCAGATTTGTCGAGTGTCACCTGTAGTTGTCGTTATTGGTGTGAGCAGGTCTTTAACTCACTATCGAATGATCTCTTTTCCCCCTTTTCCTTTCAGAGATGATTCGTTCGGCCACGCCGTTCCCCCTGGTCAGTCTGTTCTTTATGTTCATCGGGTTTGTGCTCAACAATATCGGGCACATTCGGCCCCACCGCACCATACTGGCGTTTGTCTCTGGGATCTTCTTCATCCTGTCAGGTACACTTCTTCCTCTTCCTCATCATTTATATATACCAGGCTCAGTGTAAACAGTTAGATGATATTTATACTTATAAATACTGGCAGATACTATTTGCGCCTTAAGTGTTGTTTTATATTAAACCTCGGGGGTCGGCATACGCGCCGGCGCGTTTTTTTTAACATAGCAGCAAAATAGACGTAAAATACTCCGTAATTTTTTGTCATACAGGCTTAAGAAATATGAAAAAATAAGCTGTTAAATGTCTACTTTTTTATGTGTCCACTTACAATCGAAATAAAACATTGTGCTTTTGTAAAATAAAGAAAATAAACAGGGTGTGCTTTCTGCCTCTCCGTCTCGTGAACTTTTTTTCTAGTGCACATCTGTAAACTTAAACAAAACTCAGCGAATACTATTCACCCAGACATGAGATATATATCTCTATAATCATTTAAGTGTGTACTTTTAAATTATCTAATTCAAAACTAAATAAAATATTATCTGTTTCTGAAATCTGTATGAAAAGAGAGAGATGTCAGTCGTTCTCATTTCAGCTTATTAACTGTTAACGCAAATGATCTGAGGCAACCCATGCAAACGTGTTGACGCCCACATCAGCTCGATAAAACACACCAAGGTTAATCAGATTCAACAGTATGCAATGATAACATAGTGTAAATGAATATATTTATTAAAGTTATTAAATGGATGCTGCCTTATTGGGACAATAAAGCCCTAACCCTATACCACACTTTATTATTAAACACACGTTAAACACTTTATTTACACTTTTTAAATATTTTCTTAATTTTTATTAAAAACAAATGCCTTTCCGATCTGATATGAGACGGGGAAAAGGATGTAGAGTAAGTTTGGCAAACAGAGGTTTCGAACTCGAACTTTCTGCCACACGCTTTTGCCCCGACACTATTGCAGCGGCTGACAAGAACTTTAATTCCCCAATTGACCGTTCACAAAGACCCGCCCCCCTTAGTTACTGTTGCTATGTCTGACAAGCTACGCCGCTCTCACACACACCATGTTCTCACGCAGTGAAAAACACGTCGCGGAGCAGAGAGGACGCTGACAACACACTGACAGACACAGACCAGCTTACTTTTGATATTAAACAAAGTCTCACCTTTCAAATTTGGTAATTTTTTTTTAACCGATCATCTCTTCCTTCTAGTTCATTTATAGCATCAAATAAACATGACCCTGCGAAGGGTCAATTGCGTCTGTTCCAATCAGACGTGCATAGCCTCTGCCCACATGCGTCTCACGGTGTCTGTCTGTCACACACACACACACACACACACAGGGCTGTCTCTGGTGGTGGGTCTGGTTCTCTACATCTCCAGCATTAATGACGAGATGTTCAGCAGGACCAAGAGTAACGAGGCGTTCTTCAACTACAAGTACGGCTGGTCGTTTGCGTTCGCTGCCATCTCGTTCCTGCTCACTGAGGTGAGAACCTTCCGCCCGAATGTGTTATGTGTCTTACATTAAATATGTAATCCCAGCTAACAGTATTATTGTTATGAGAACGTTCTTCAAATATTCAGTTTTGGTTGTGGGAACGTTAGAGGAACGGGGTTTAGAAGGTGTGATGTTCCTCAAACATTCTTTCAACTGTTTAATTTTGATGAATCAATTAAATATTATAGGAACGTTGATTTCTAACATTCCAAGAACATAAAAATGTCTGAATGTTAATATAATGTTATTTAAAGGTTAGTGTGATGTTCCTGAAACATTCTTTCAATCATTCAAATTCCTGCTGTGAACAAGCACTGAGAGAAAGAGGAATAACAACACAAACTACAACTTTATTCAGACACAGCCTTCGATGAACTGAAGATAAAACACATTAAATCTCTGAAGATCTGATTAAACAACTCCACACACAGCATTACCAGCTTCTCTTATTACTAACCAGACTGACTTTATGTCTGTCAGACGTCTACAGAAGCTCTTATTGAGAACTAACAGGTTTAGATGTTGATGTCTTATTGAAAATGTTCATCATGGAGATCAGTGTTTGCTTTAGTTGGGGTCGTGGCCTTGACTTTTGTTAAGTTACTTTTTATCAGTAATTGCAGGTGTTTTCAGGAAACATTTCTGCATTGATAAAGCTGACCCACATGTCTTCAGCGTCACATGATCCTTCAGAAATCATTCTAATATGATGAATCTTTCATAAACATAAGAGTTTTGACAGTCTTTCCCACTATTCCATTGTGTGTGTGTGTGTGTGCGTGCGTGCGTGCGTGCGTGCGTGCGTGCGTGTGTGTGTGTGTGTGTGTGTGTGTGTGTGTGTGTGTGTGTGTGATATATGGACCGATTTTATGGTGGGTATTGAATTTTAAGTCAACTCAAGTCACCTTCATTTATACAGCACTTTTAACAATGTAGATTGTTTCAAAGCTGCTTTACAGAGATAAACGTATAATTTAAGGGAACAGATTGTTTGGTTTATAGCGGTTCTTGAATAATGTTATTATCCAGCTAAAGTTAGTTTTGATTGATTCACTTCCGTCGAAAGGATCATTAGTTATTAAATTAGGGGCCGCTAAGACGACACCGTTCTCTCTACACAGACTTTAAACTGAACCTGTGAGAAACACTGATGGCTCATGTGCGCATCAAGAATTAATACTATAGTTATGTGTGTTTGAATATATGTGCGCATGTTTGTAATTCTCTACAAACCAAGCCTACTTGTCCTGCCTATAAATTCGATACAGAATTTTATCACTTCGGCGGAGATAAGCGAAACCGAAATTATTCCACAACGCTTTATCTGTAGAGTGGTAAAGGGATCCTCCATAGGGAGAGGCTAGTTGGCACTTTAGCACTGCGTTGTCATCGGGTCCAGGCGAAGGCCCTTCCTCAACCCTAAGGCATGATACGTTATCATTACGTTAAAAACAATATCATGTCCGTGTAAACTTCGAAAATGTGAATCCGTGAAAATGGCGACGGCGTGCGTATGCGTATCATGTGATGAGCATGTGACTTTAGTGATATTAAACTCTCGCTGTATGGAAAAGAGATGTGTAAACATTTTTGCAAAAAAAAAAGGAAAGACAAATGATAACGTAAAGAAGTATGCCAGTCATTTATTATCATTAATAAGCATTTCAATAAAATAAAAAAGCATTCATTAGGTTAGGTTAGATTACTTTATTGGTACCCGTAGGTAAACTGGTTTTACAGTCTAAGAGGCAGAACATCCTTAAAGGGATAGTTCACTTTGAAATAAATGTTTGGTATGTTTTAGCTTACCTCAAGGGCATCCAAGATGTCGGTGTCTTTGTCTCCGCAGTAGTTTCAATTTTAATATTTTTAGATCCAACCGTTCTTGTCTGTCAGTCATATCATGCAGGTCTATGGTCACTGTCTCAAAGAGCACGCACAGTCCAAATTAAAACAATTCCCCATCGTCCAAATTAAACAATTCCCCATCGTAAGTACACATTGATGGCCTAAGACACGAAACGAGCGGTTTGTGTGAGAAAACGAACGGTATTTATATTGTTTTTAGCTCTTGTAACACAGCCACGTCCAAGTGATCTGAGGGCGCGAGCGCATCCTTCTGTGTGACGTGTGCGCAGACTGGTGCATAGACATATATACACTAGATGTCGCATTAAAGACATTCGTTCCAATGAACTGCCGTAGCCAAGGCGACATCTAGTGTATACATCTATGCACCGGTCTGCGCACACGTCACACAGAAGGAAGTTTTGAGACAGTGACCATACACCTGCATGATATGACGGTCAGACAAGAACGGTTTGACCTAAAAATATCAAAATTGAAAATACTGCGGAGACAAAGACACCTACATCTTGGATGCCCTTGAGGTAAGCTAAAACATACCAAAATTTTATTTCAAAGTGAACTATCCCTTTAAGACATAACATGCAACGCACAAAACATTAAAACATATAAAAACAGGTAATACAAATTAAGTAAAAAACAAGGAACAGAGAACAGTACCTGACCAAAGTGCTTATACGTTTTGTGCAAATCATTTTATAGTTTATTTAACAGACTAATTGCTGCTGGTACAAAACTGTTTTTTAAATCTTGTGGTTCTGCAACCAGGAGCGTTTAGCCTCCGTCCAGCGGGGAGATACTGGATTCCCTACTCAAAGCATGCAGACTATCTCTGTTGAGGACCAAAGCTAGCGGCTGTAGTGGGTTTGCATACAGAGCTGTGCGGTGCGACTGGAGCTCCCCCGTCAGCTTACTCGACCATTTAACAATTTGGTTTAGGCGATTCTTGTGCTTGACTGAGACACAACCAAACCATGCCACCAGGGAGAATGATATGATGGTTTCAATAAAAGACTGATAAAATAATGTCATCATTGTCTTGTCTATATTGAAATGGTGCAGTTTTCTCACACAGTATAGGCGCTGTTGCCCTTTCTTACAGACAGCCTCGCAATTATCCTGGAAATTTAATTTAGAGTCAATAATTGTCTCTAGGTATCTATCGGATTGTACTTGGTCCACTAGTTGACCATTTATAGTTATTGCCTCATATTCTGGGTTTTTCCAAAATCATTGTACATATGCTTTGTTTTGGACATGTTCAGTTGAAGGTGCGACTCCTCACACCATTGGACAAAGTCTTCAATTATTGGACCATGGCCTCTATCATTTTTATGGAGCAAACTCACTATAACGGTGTCGTCGGCATATTTAATAATGGTCCTATTTACATATTCGCTCTGACACATATTGGTATATAAAATGAACAGAAGGGGTGAAAGTACACACCCTTGTGGTGACCAGACAGAGCTCCATTCTCCTTTACTCTCTGTGTTCGTTTTGTTAAAAAATCCAGAATCCAACCAACAAGACCAGGACAAAGATCAAATTGCTCAATAAGACGGTTGGCTAAAATATATGGTTGAATTGTGTTAAAAGCCAAAAAAGTCCAGCGTACAACGTTTATAAATATAATTAAGTCAAGTCAGCTTTATATATTTAGCGCTTTTTACAATACAGAGTGTTTTAAGCAGCTTTACAGAGATAACACTAAAATAATGCAACAAAGTTTGTGTCCAGAAGAAAATATAATCACAGTCCAGCTTAAGAAAGCTCAGCGATGGTTCATTTCTGTTGTAGAAAAGTTATTAATTTAGTTAATTTATATATATATATATATATAGCCGCTCTGTCATCGTCCAGCTCAGTTCAGTTCTCATATAATGCTGTCAGTGCAGATCTATAATACTGTTGAACATTAATAATAACATAAATCATTAGTCATTATATAAAAAATGTCTTTCTATGCTGTTTTCTGGAGGAAATGTTTCTCTCTTTTTAAACAAATGTTTTGCACCTGTTTCAAGGTTCGCGTTCTCGAGCCCCAAACACTGTTTTAATGCGGATGAGCGGCCAGAACACATTAAAGGTTTTCAGTTAAAGCGGTGTCGTGTCAGCGTCCCCCTAAGTTAATAACTAATGATCTTTGCAACGGAAGTGAATCAATCAAAACTAACTTTATCTGGACAATAACTTTACTCTAGAGCAATCTCTGTTACTGTAATCTCCTATTATCTCTGTAAAGCTGCTTTGAAACACTATATTGGTAAAGCGCTGTATAAATGAAGGTGTCTTGACTTCTCTCTCTCTCTGTGTGTGTGTGTGTGTGTTCAGAGTGCAGGTGTGATGTCGGTGTACCTGTTCATGAAGCGCTACACGGCGGAGGAGATCTACCAGCCCCACCCGAGCTTCTACCGGCCCCGGCTGAGCAACGGCTCCGATTACTCGGGTCAGTTCCTCCACCCGGAGCCCTGGCCCCGGGGCCGCAGCCCGTCGGACCTGTCCAGCGACGCCTCGCTGCAGATGAGCGCCAGTTACCCCGCTCTGCTCAAGTGCCCCGACTACCAGCAGGTGTCCTCGTCGCCCTGCTGAGCCCTGGCCACACGCCACCGTCCACTGCAGTCATGTGACTCTCAGTACGCCTGCGTATACTGCACCCTAACAGTGTGTGTGTGTGTAGCAGAAGAGTAGACAAGCTTAATCACGTCATACAATTTAACGGCTGCTCTCTGTCACTGTAAACTGACCTGTCAATCATCTTGTCAAAGATCAAATCCTCCACGTTTCGTTTCATTTCCGGAGAGAAATGCAGAAACTCGTTGATCGGGATTTCATCTCCTCATATTAATGCATTTAAAAGTTAATAGCCAAACTGATCTTTACACGTGAAACTCGAAAAACTAGAATATGGTGCAATTTATGTCAGTAATTCAACTTAAAAGGTGAAACTAATATATTATATAGACTCATTACATGCAAAGTGAGATATTTCAATCCTTTATTTGTTATAATTTTGATGATATGCTATTAAACCCTTTTCACATTATTCTAATTTTGAATTTGGGGGTTTTCATAAGCCATAATCATCAAAATTATACCAAATAAAGGCTTGAAATATCTCACTTTGCATGGAATGAGTCTATATAATATATTAGTTTCACCTTTTAAGTTGAATTACTGACATAAATTGCACCATATTCTAGTTTTTTGAGTTTCACCTGTATAAAAGTCCACATTGTTATTGCAGATTTCAATATAACACGCATAACATTAAATAAATGTGTTTTTCTATAATCAGGTTAAACTTTGATTATGTTTTGGGACACACTTATTTTAATCTCACACACAGTTAAGGAGGGAGAGTGTGGACATTGAGACGTACCAGCAGGGGGCAGTGCAGGATTACACTTTACAATATTAACTAATAATGATCAATATTTCTACTACAGCATTTATTAATCTTAGTTCATTTTAATTTCAACATTTACTAATACATTATTAAAATCAAAGGCTGTATTTGTCAACATTAGTGAACTAACATGAACACACACAATGATTTTTATTAACTAACATTAACAAAGATTTATAAATACTGTAATAACTGTGTTGCTCATTGCTAGTTCATGTTAGTTAATACATTAACTAATACAAGAACCTTATTGTAAAGTGTTACCGGTATTATTAACACACTGGTTATTATAATCATCAAGGTTTAATGTACAACTGGGTGTCCGTCCTTGTACATATTTATGGTGCTTAATTATACACATATGAATAGTTGCCATTATGGATCACTAGCCTTATATTACATCAATCTGCTTTGAGGAAAAGTCCAATATTTGTGTAATGTGTGTATGTAATGCAATATAATATCTATTCATATCAAATTGTATTTGTTGTAACAAAATAATTTGTGAATAAGTGCAGAAATCGTCTTGGTATCTATTGAACGCAACACAAATATAGATATGATTGCACATCTGGAATTATGAACTGTCCGGTTTTAAATATTTGTGATGAGATATTATTAGAGATATTATAGAATTTCCTTTCTGTGTTTACATCGGATCAAATCTGTACCTGCATAAACCTTAATTTTGCTTTGTGAGTTATCATTCAATCAATCTTTTTAATTTACAAATAAAGAGTATTTTACAAATATTAGAGAATACAAGAAAATACATCATAAATGTAACAAGGGGGCCATAGATATATACATAAAGTTATTGATACATTTACACATTTTCTACATTTTTGCTTTATATAGTCAATATAAAGCTCCATTTCTTTCTTGAATTATATAAAACTGTTTATTTTACGGGGAAACGTACATTTGTGAATATGTAATTTTGCCATTAAATGTGTTATAAACCTGACTGCGCTTGTCTCTAGTTCTCCAAAAGACCAAATAATCAATAATCAAATCACAAACAATTTGCCAAACAGGTCTTATGAATGGGCCAGTGGCTGAATAATATATTATATTATATGCCTTATTATAAACGCCTGAATAAACGAGCCACAGTTTCAGGGAAACTCTCACAAAAAAAGTCCAACAGAAATCAAAATCACCTTTATTTTTATTTTTATTAAAAGTAATGTTTCGCTGGGTAAATCCTGTGTATAGTTTTGAATGACACCTCTTTTGACTTTGTAATTGAATATTGATGAGGTATAAGCCAAACTTTTCCCCACACAATATTGTTTATAATATAAAGTAAGTAAGTAGAATAGAGTAAATATCAGGCAAAGACAGGGTTTGTTAGAAATATCACTCTTATGGATCTGATTTGTGAGTTAAGACACAAATATTATAAGGACTTACTATAGTAAATTATATAGAATGTAAATTATTTTCTGATGTCTAAACACATGATTTCAGGCGATATTGCACCAAAAACTTGCATATAGTCCCCCGTGAGTTACAGGAATATTATAATGTGCAAAAAACAAAACCATTTAAATTAAATAACAGCTTTGATGATGGTATTGGTGGATCAATGTTTCAGAAACAAATCTGCATTTAATTAATATATCTTTATTGTTCTGTGTATAATACTTCTGTGGTGAAAAGTTTGGAAATCAAGGATCATGATAAAAAGACCTGGTGATGAAATTCAGAACGTTTTGCTGGTATTTTATCAATATTATAATTACAGAAGAAAATGTGTATTGCAAGGTTTGAAAAAATATGGGAGGGGATAACGTCTTTTTAGCGTATTCATTTTAGATTTATTATCTAATGTTTCAAAATCCAAAACATTTAGGCCACCATTTTCATATAAATTCATAATAACTGTTTTCTTTATGTAATGTATTTTGTTTTTTCCATATGAAGTGAAACAGTATCAATCTCAATGTTTTATTAAAGTCCACCCTGTGGTGAAATCCAGTTTTTAATGTTGTTTATGTGTCTATGTGGTGTTTTTAATCTGCTTTAAGACAAACCATGTGTAAGTTCATAAGTCGACAGCATTGCTGAGTATTAAAACTGCACTGAACCAAAGACAGTCTCAAACACACGGTGTGAAATCGCTGGTGTTTCTGACGTCACACACTACCTTGTAACCAATCAGATCAACGTGTGATCGTCAACCAGTGCATCTCTGAGTGGAGGCGGAGCTCATTTGCATATTCATAGAACCACGCATACTAAATGAGGCAAGGGTGCCGAGTTACATTCAAGCTATTTTACGGCATTTTGAGGAAAAACACTTTAAATATGTAATTTTGGTGATCAAAGATGAGTTTTAAGGGATACAATGATTGGCTACAGGGGGACTTTAACAGTTCTTAATCTGTAGCTGGGAAATCTTAGTTGATTGCTAGTATTTGCTATCAGGCCAAAGAACCAAAGCCATTGCTGCATAAGTCAGTCTAGAAAATGTCAGCCTCTGTAATGAAAGCTCCGCCCCTTAAAGGAACAGTAACCGATTTCGCTGTTGATATTTGAAATCACCAAAGCAAACACGCCCCTACCCAAAAGTATCTTGATAGCCCCGCCCCCAAATTAATGAACGCGCTATGCAGCGCAGGCCCCTCCCCCTTTATGGGTGGCCACGCCTCTTAATCGGTCCGATCCACTTTCAACAGTTCTCTCAGAAATCGCTTATTGCACCTTTAAAGAAAGATCTCTCATTAAGCCATTTTCTTTTAGTTATTACAACAATAGGATTTAAATTTTGATTTGATAATAAATGTAAATTGATTTGTATGATGTCAATAATCTACACTACATGATCAAAGTTAGTTGGATCAAATTGCCCTGTGCGATGATGTGTGGGGCAAAAAAATCAATAACTCGAGAAAGCTTTAGCTTTATGAATGTTTTATATATTCATAGTTCATGTACAGTTTGACCAATAGCTTATACAGACATATAAAAAATTAATCTGGAGCCCCAAAGGCCATTAGAGATAGTATTCCACCCTTGGAAAGGGCTTTTATTTTACAACCACATATAAATTGCTACTGGATTTTCTCTTCTTCTTAAAAAAAAACAACTTTTTTTTTATTTTTCCAGAATTACAAGGTGATTTTTTTCCCTGACAGAAGTACATTAGTTTAAGGCTGCGGAGCGAAGAGCCCTAACAATAAAGAGCCAGTAGATTTATATATGCTACAGATTGTACTTACACAAAAAAAAAAAAAGAATACAATATTTACACATAACTTAGATCTATAGTTTACCAATTATGAGTAGAATAAAATCATTTCACAAAGAAAATAAATATAAAAGGAGATATTTAACTATACTGGGAAAGAGAACACAAAAAGCAAGCAAATTCATTCGTATTACATCAAAACATCATATGCCACAGTAGATCTAAGAGCAGAACGGAAAGGGTTAATGGACCGGCACCTTCTGATGGACAACAGAAACTGATGCTGAATCCAGAGTACATCACGCGTACTACTCTATATATCATAGAAAGATACCCAGAAAGCAACATAGTGTCGGCCCACATCTGTACCGTCGACACTGTTGCTGTGTATAGTAAGAGTAGTAAGCCGTTCTGAATTCAGCTTAAATCTATATATATATATGTTATATATTTGCTGTTTCTCACTCTAACAACATGAAATCAGTCCAGCTGACTCCAGAGCGCCACCTAGCGTTAGCACTGGATCACATGCACACAAAGTCTAAGAGGTAATGGCCCGTCGATCACACCCGGCCGTCCAAATAGGTCTCGTCTCTTCCGAAATAAATGGCTTTTCTGCAGTGAGAGTTCATAAACGAGTTCATATCGCCCAGGTATACATACCAACATCCATGCAAATTCAAACATGTCAGGACAGCTGTGTTTTTATATGAATAGAAACCCCGGACAGCAACATAGTGTCGGCCCGGATCCGGTCCATGTGTATTCAACGCGGCCCAGATGTGGCCCAGATCCGTTACATGTGTATTCAACGCGGCCCAGATGTGGCCCAGATCCGGTACATGTGTATTCAACGCGGCCCAGATGTGGCACATGTGTATTCAACGCGGCCCAGATGTGGCCCAGATCCGGTACATGTGTATTCAACGCGGCCCAGATGTGGTCCAGATCCGGTACATGTGTATTCAACGCGGCCCAGATGTGGTCCAGATCCGGTACATGTGTATTCAACGCGGCCCAGATGTGGCCCAGATCCGTTACATGTGTATTCAACGCGGCCCAGATGTGGCCCAGATCCGGTACATGTGTATTCAACGCGGGCCCAGATGTGGCCCAGATCCGGTACATGTGTATTCAATGCGGCCCAGTTGTGGCCCAGATCCGGTACATGTGTATTCAACGCGGCCCAGATCCGGTACATGTGTATTCAACGCGGCCCAGATCCGGTACATGTGTATTCAACGCGGCCCAGATGTGGTCCAGATCCGGTACATGTGTATTCAACGCGGCCCAGATGTGGCCCAGATCCGGTACATGTGTATTCAACACAGCCCAGATGTGGCCCAGATCCGGTACATGTGTATTCAACGCGGCCCAGATGTGGCCCAGATCCGGTACATGTGTATTCAACGCGGCCCAGATGTGGCCCAGATCCGGTACATGTGTATTCAACGCGGCCCAGATGTGGCCCAGATCCGGTACATGTGTATTCAACGCGGCCCAGATGTGGCCCAGATCCGGTACATGTGTATTCAACGCGGCCCAGATGTGGCCCAGATCCGGTACATGTGTATTCAACGCGGCCCAGATGTCGCCCAGATCCGGTACATGTGTATTCAACGCGGCCCAGATGTGGCCCAGATCCGGTACATGTGTATTCAACGCGGCCCAGATGTGGCCCAGATCCGTTACATGTGTATTCAACGCGGCCCAGATGTGGCCCAGATCCGGTACATGTGTATTCAATGCGGCCCAGTTGTGGCCCAGATCCGGTACATGTGTATTCAACGCGGCCCAGATCCGGTACATGTGTATTCAACGCGGCCCAGATGTGGTCCAGATCCGGTACATGTGTATTCAACGCGGCCCAGATGTGGCCCAGATCCAGTACATGTGTATTCAACGCGGCCCAGATGTGGCCCAGATCCGGTACATGTGTATTCAACGCGGCCCAGATGTGGTCCAGATCCGGTACATGTGTATTCAACGCGGCCCAGATGTGGGCCAGATGTGGGCCGGATCTGGGCCGACACTATGTTGCTGTCCGGGACTCAAGAAAGGAACTATAAACACTGAATTCTTCAGCCGCCGGGCTCCTTGCACCCGTCAGCAAACACACATTTGCAGAAAGTCTGTCCCAGTAGGCAGTGTGTGTTGCTGTGAACAGGCTTTGAGGAAGAGGTTCGGATGGAGAGTTCACTTCTTGTTGGCGATGCGTCTCTTCCTGGTGGCCAGCATGTCGTAGAAAGGGTCCCGGCTGATGCTCGCTCTGAAGGAAACAATTAAAGGGAGATGTGTGAGACTCTGATATGGAAATAAAGCATAAATCACATCCGTGACCCTGGACCACAAACCCAGTTACATAACGCACGGGTATATCTGTGGCAATAGCCAACTATACATTGTACGGGTCAAAATTATCCATTTTTCTTTTATTCCAAATATCATGAGGATATTAAGATCATGTTCCATGAAGATATTTAGTAAATGTCCTACCGTAAATATATAAAACATGTATTTTTGTGAGTGAATGCAGCACAATCGTGAACATAAATGCACAACTTTAAAGGAGATTTTCTCAATGTTTACATTTTTTTGCTCCTCAGATTCCAGATTTACAATAGTTGTGTCTCGACCAAATATTGTCCTATCCTAACAAACCACACATCAATGGAGAGATTATTTATTCACCTTTCGGGTTATGTATAAATCTCAATTTCATAAAATTGAACCATGTGACTGGTTTTGTGGTCCAGGGTCACATATATGTTCGCACACACACTCCTGTCTTAACGGCATCATAGGAAATAGTTTGTTCAGTGACCTAATTTGGTTGCCATGGTTTCTGAGGACACACCCCATCCCATTTAACTCCGCCTCTCAGGGGTTTTCTGCGTTTGAGTGGCGTTTCGGATTGTCCAGTGTAAGGTGACTGCTAAGGCTAGACCTGCTAAGATTAAAGGCTGGTTTTATACTGATATTCACGCTAGAAATATTGTTAACGCCGCGCATAGTGTGAAACTCGTCCTCCACTGCAGAAAGTGTCAGCACTACATTAAACTGCTATATATAATGTTGAATATAATGTATAATAATGCAATATTTCTGGGTCCTGATAATGCCAAATGTTAGCAGTAAAAAGTGTCCTACATTACTGTAAATATATCTAGTCAGTGAAAGAGTGCGTGAATATTCGTCTACAATAATTCTGTGTTTTCAGCTTCAGAATCATGAATATTGTTATTCTGGCGTCTCTATTGTCCTGTGCTTTGGGTTTCCAGCACCAAGTCCAACACTATTCATTTACACACACACAATTCAGCATTCTTATCAACAGAACACCTTTTACCAAAGAGTATCGCAATAATATGGTGTCGTGAGTTCAGTATCGTGATATGTATCGCTACACCGCTATTAGTAATGCATTTTGAACATAGCCATCGCAATTTCTATTGTAACATCTTAAGAATATGTTAGAATGAACAGAGAGTTCTAAATTCTAAATTCTGCACACACAACACCATCCGCTCCAACTTCTACTGAACGAGTTAAAAAACCTCTGAGAAGAAGTTGTTTCTGTTTCTAAAGCGTGACTGAACGGTCCAATATCCCGAGCGTATAAAGCGTGATTGCAGATAAGCAGATGAGGATAGTGGGTCATAACTGTGCCGACCAGGCAAAAAGTGCTCGTGATAAAGCCTCTCATCCTCCGGCGCATGGATTAGCAGAGACACGGGGACCGCAACAGGTCTGCTGGTCCCCGGGAGAGTGTGTGTGTGTGTGTGTGTGTGAGTGTGTGGGGGGTTAAGCTCTGACTAATCTCCACTGACGCCCATAAAAACACAGGGTCGAGGATGAGACTAAACCCCATCATGACTAGTGCTGTTAAAATCCCCACACATTAAAAAATACTATAGTATATTATGGTAAAATTACTCTAGTGAATACTATAGTGCTTTTGAACCACAACCCACATTAAAAAATACTATATTATAGTACTTTTAAGAATTAATTTGACTATAATATACTACAGTATTTCTTCATGTGGGCTCTGCTGTCCCAATCTGGACCAAACCAGTTAACAAGATCCGTCCCAAAAGCCAGTGAGGTGAAATTCACAAAACATGCCAGTAACGTGACTGGGATTCTTTGCATTGTGTGATTATTTTCATTAAAATGATGTAATCCCCCCCTCCCCCTATTCTCATTACTGTAATGTAACAATACATCAAATAAATGATTCAATAATCCCATTTTCATTACAGTAAAATGCCGTAAAACAACAAAAATTGTGGTAAATAATCTCACAATTACATTGTATTGCAGTAATGAGAATCTAAGTGTGTTTAAATAAACTTGGCTTAATTAAAATCACCATTAAGAATAATGGCAAAAGTTACATTTGGTGATGAGATTGTGTATTTGCACACATTTTGTTAATGAAAATTTGATGGGAAATAATGTTTAATTATAAAAAAAGAAAAAATGCTCCTAAAAAATAGACTTTATTTTCTTTATGCATAAATATAGTAATATATATAATATCAAATATAGTCATATTCTTTACATTTTGACTTTTGGAGTGTAATATGATCAGCTAATCACTGTCCTGAAGCGAATTAAGCCTGAATTCAAATGTTTCAATGAGAGTAAAAGCTGTTAAGGCCAATAGAGGTCAATTGTAAAATGATTATTGGCTAACTTACACAAATGTGAAGATTGGATCATATGAATCGGCAGGGTGTTTACATCGATACATCAAGAAAACGAGTGTATTTTTACAGCATTAGTAAAAAACGTCATTCTAACGACATCTTTGCAAAACTCCACACACATACCCCATTTCATATAGATTAACATTACACGGGCAGATTATGGATTAATAAAGATCTATTTTCATTGTACAATACTACACAGCAAAATCCCCGGTTTTAAATGAACTGTGCTCAGAGTACATACAGTATGTGACCACAAAACCAGTCACATGGGTCAATTTAGTTAATTTGAGATTTATACATAAAAATGTATACAATATAGATAAAGCTGAATAAATAATCTGTCCATTGATGTATGGTTTGTTATATGACAATATTTGGTCGAGACACAACTATTGTAAATCTGGAATCTGAGGGAGCAAAAAAATGTAAATCTTTAAAGTTGTGCATTTATGTTCACGATTGTGCTGCATTCACTCACACAAATACATGTTTTATATGTTTACGGTAGGAAATTAAAGTAACAGTAACTCTGAATGTATGTAATGTATTAAAAAAAGCAAGATTCAGAATGTGTGAATGCAATAAATGATCATTGGTGAATGTAATCTGGTAATAATAACAAATATCCACTTTTGGTCAGGAATAAGATTAGAGAATTATCCTATTTTATGATGCTGGAAAATACATCACCTGATCATCTTTCTTTCTGGCTTCCTTTAAAACAAATGATGTGGTTTGGTGAACACTGTTACAAAGACCTCAAACAATGTTTTATTTTTTTTTATAAAACAAAGTGTCTCTAAACCCTGGTCCCGTGTCTGACACACATATGCAGGTCTTGAGTCTCTAATAATGAGCTGATGACTTTAATCAGGTCTGTTTGATTAGGAAGACACATTATTTTCAAGAGCATTAACCCTTTAGCTCCACTCACTGGACGTTTCACTTTGAAAGTGTAGCGAAACGTGCAATAATCAACGTAATATCTAGTTTTTCTAATGAGCTTGGCTTGTTAGTTACTTTACCTATGCGTGTTGTTGTTGTTGTTGTTGTTGTTGTTGTTGACAGTGGCAGCTCATTAGCTTTTGTTATCAAGTCAAGTCATGAAAAGCTAATGAAAACCCCAAATTCAATAAACTAGAATATTGTGACAAGGTGTTCATAAGCTGTAAGCCATAATCATCAACATTATAACAAATAAAGGCTTGAAATATCTCACGTTGCATGTAATGAGTCTATATAATAAGTTGAATTACTGAACTTTTGCACCATATTCTGAGAGATTGTTTTGGCTTTACAGCAGCTCTAGAGTAAAGTTATTGTCCAGCTAAAGTTTAGTTTCTCTGCGTTTCTTCAGCAAATGGGTGCCAGCCAGTATTTAAGGTGAGACACTACAGTTGTTATAGGGTGACATTTTAAAATAATAGATATCACCATGAAACTTCCTCAGTTGATTACTTACACAAGTATAGAAAAAAATATGTATTACAAGTTTTTGAAATTTGAATGTTTAGT
The DNA here is from genome assembly GCA_033366665.1 of Phoxinus dragarum. NCBI lineage: Eukaryota > Metazoa > Chordata > Actinopteri > Cypriniformes > Leuciscidae > Phoxinus > Phoxinus dragarum. Next base: position 71,858 of record JARPMJ010004046.1, read on the forward strand.
TATGCAAATTAGGCATTATCTCATTAAATATGCGCAATTTTGCAAATGTTTTCGGTAGATAGATCTGAACATATGATAAAGCAGGTGCAAAATTATTTTTTCATTTTGATTACACACAAGATGTAAAAAGATGTTCAGAGGGATTTCAGGAGATATGCTTTCATTACCTAGGAAATCTAAATATACTGTCCATAGCCTTAAAAAATCGATTTTCGCCATATTTTTTTTATTAAAATGTCCCATAAATCAGGCCAGGAATGATTTATTAACAAATCCCTCTGAACATATCTTCAGGATACTGCTAAGTGTATAACAGGAGAGTTTGGTGTACATCGGCTGAGATGTTTCTACTGGAGAATGACAAAAAACACACATCTGAATGTCAGAGCGCGTCACGTGATGCATCTGAACCAATCACGCTGTCAGAAATTGACATCAGCCAATGAGATTTCGCTTTTAGAGTTAAATGCCCATTGTACTTTCACGATTGGTTGCTGATAAAAAGGAAATGGCCATATTTGGATCGACAGCATTGTACAGGAGAGAGAGAGATGTCCAGCGGTGTGTGTGATGACGGAGCAGACAGAGATCGCGGATCATGATGATTTATAACGCCAACTTTTGATGAATTTAGGAGAAATCTACAGACGCAAACAGACAAAGTTAGTAAAATAAAGACCTAAATGTGTGTTTCAGACTTTTTTTCACCACAAGTCTGAAAGAAGACATGCTATTGAAGACAAATATCCAAAAATCTCGATTGACCAGCGAAAAAAAAAAACCCGATGTTTTTGCTCTCGCCTTAAATCACTGAACAAGACTATTAAACAATATGTTGGACGGGAAAGCCTACTTGATGGATTTGATCCACTCCTCCTTCTCCTCTGGCGTGGGAGCTGATATCCGGTAGACGACGTGGTTCCCCTCCACCACCCTCCCGTCCGCCTCCGTCTTGCACGCCTTGATCACCTGTCCTTTGTGGTTGGGGTTGTACAGCTCGAAGCAGTTCTGCACGAGGAGACACACAACACACTGTCAGGCGTGAGGTTCCCGCGGTCCCGATCGGCTCACGTTTGCTCGGGCACTCACGGGCTTCCGCGGCTCCTCCACCTCTCTGATGCTGAGGTTCTCCAGCGGGATGATGCCACGCGGCTCCTTGTCCTGAAGTCAGGAGAAACCCATCAACACGCATCCGGGACGAGAGTAACCCCTCAAACCCCAAAGACCAGACATGAGGAATAATGATGAAAACCAATCCACTTACTGTTGTGTACTCGAAATAATACAAGCAGTTGTCGGTCAGAATAAACCATCTCCTCTTCCAAGTTTTTACTCGTCCACCTGCAGAGAGAAAGAAGGACCATCAATGCCAGAGTCCCGATTTCCGATGATCATAAGTCGCACGGGTATATCTGTGGCAATAGCCAACTATACATTCTATGAGTCAAAATTATACATTTTTCTTTTATGCCAAAAATCATGAGGATATTAAGATCATGATCCATGAAGATATTTAGTAAATGTCCTACTGTAAATATATAAAACATGTATTTTTGTGAGTGAATGCAGCACAATCGTGAACATAAATGCACAACTTTAAAGGAGATTTTCTCAATGTTTACATTTTTTTGCTCCTCAGATTCCAGATTTACAATAGTTGTGTCTCGGCCAAATATTGTCCTATCCTAACAAACCACACATCAATGGAGAGATGACTTATTCAGCTTACATATGATATATAATCTCAATTTCATAAAAATGACCCTTATGGCTGGTTTCGTGGTCCAGAGTCACATTTCAGGAATATCAGCAACAATATCTTCTGCTGGACACTCATTTATTTGCAAATGATCTGGTTCAAGTTCTCCATAATCACAGTGTACGTTTTTTCCCCCCGATGTTATAATATCTTCTCTTATCTATTTGAATGTGCAGAGACAACTCTCTGTAAACATCAGTTGGTTGAGTTCCTGAAGAGTCTGAGACTGCGGCCCTGTCCTAAATACCGGCCCACATATTTACTACTTTTAATAGTCTTTTTTGTCATGTTTTAAAGAAGTAGACTTATTTTGTTGTGTTGACTAACACATAGGGCCCTATCTTGCACCCAGCGCAATGGACTTTGAACACCGACGCATGTATCATTCCTATATTGCACCCGCGCACAGCGACTCTTCCCTCCACAGACGCACGTCGGTAAATTAGGGAATGAACTTGCGCTCGCGGGGGCGGTTCAGCGCAAAGAGGAGTGTGTTCCGGCGCAAACGTTTCCTGGTGATATTCTGCAGTTTCAGAAAACAGCTCCGCCACTGACCAGGAAAAACCCAGTCTAAAGACAGCGGCGCCGCGCGTTAGTCAGATGCTATTTTAAGGGCGCATGCTTGGCCATAATGTAGCGTGTGAACAACACACACACTTTGATTCTCTAATATAAACAGACGCCGCAGTTTTCATTTACAAGGAAAAATATTAACACACGAGGGAAAACATTGTTGTGTCCGTGAAGATGTGAAAAATAGGCATAAATCTTTATTACACATTTACCCAAATTATTATACGCCAGTTTAACCGAAGATAATGTGTGTGTGTTTCTCCATCATCCCCAATGTCACTTCTCTGTGTTTTACGGCCCTGACGAGAACGTCGGTCTCCTCGGCTGTGAACCGCTCCTGGCGTTGCGCTGGCAAACCCGCCGTGCGCTGGCAAACCCGCCGTTATAATAGCGATCCGCCGTTATAATAGCAATCCGCCGTTATAATAGCAATCCGCCGTTATAATAGCGATCCGCCGTTATAATAGCGATCCGCCGTTATAATAGCAATCCGCCGTTATAATAGCAATCCGCCGTTATAATAGCAATCCGCCGTTATAATAGCGACCCGCCGTTATAATAGCAATCCACCGTTATAATAGCAATCCGCCGTTATAATAGCGATCCGCCGTTATAATAGCGATCCGCCGTTATAATAGCAATCCGCCGTTATAATAGCAATCCGCCGTTATAATAGCAATCCGCCGTTATAATAGCGATCCGCCGTTATAATAGCAATCCGCCGTTATAATAGCAATCCGCCGTTATAATAGCAATCCGCCGTTATAATAGCAATCCGCCGTTATAATAGCAATCTGCCGTTATAATAGCGATCCGCCGTTATAATAGCAATCCGCCGTTATAATAGCAATCCGCCGTTATAATAGCAATCCGCCGTTATAATAGCGATCCGCCGTTATAATAGCAATCTGCCGTTATAATAGCGATCCGCCGTTATAATAGCAATCCGCCGTTATAATAGCGATCCGCCGTTATAATAGCAATCTGCCGTTATAATAGCGATCCGCCGTTATAATAGCAATCCGCCGTTATAATAGCAATCCGCCGTTATAATAGCAATCCGCCGTTATAATAGCGATCCGCCGTTATAATAGCAATCTGCCGTTATAATAGCAATCCACCGTTATAATAGCGATCCGCCGTTATAATAGCAATCCGCCGTTATAATAGCGATCCGCCGTTATAATAGCAATCCACCGTTATAATAGCAATCCGCCGTTATAATAGCGATCCGCCGTTATAATAGCAATCCGCCGTTATAATAGCAATCCGCCGTTATAATAGCGATCCGCCGTTATAATAGCGATCCGCCGTTATAATAGCGATCCGCCGTTATAATAGCAATCCACCGTTATAATAGCGATCCGCCGTTATAATAGCAATCTGCCGTTATAATAGCGATCCGCCGTTATAATAGCAATCCGCCGTTATAATAGCGATCCGCCGTTATAATAGCAATCTGCCGTTATAATAGCGATCCGCCGTTATAATAGCAATCCGCCGTTATAATAGCAATCCGCCGTTATAATAGCAATCCGCCGTTATAATAGCAATCCGCCGTTATAATAGCAATCTGCCGTTATAATAGCGATCCGCCGTTATAATAGCGATCCGCCGTTATAATAGCAATCCGCCGTTATAATAGCGATCCGCCGTTATAATAGCAATCTGCCGTTATAATAGCAATCCACCGTTATAATAGTGATCCGCCGTTATAATAGCAATCCGCCGTTATAATAGCAATCCGCCGTTATAATAGCGATCCGCCGTTATAATAGCGATCCGCCGTTATAATAGCGATCCGCCGTTATAATAGCGATCCGCCGTTATAATAGCGATCCGCCGTTATAATAGCGATCCGCCGTTATAATAGCAATCCGCCGTTATAATAGCGATCCGCCGTTATAATAGCAATCCACCGTTATAATAGTGATCCGCCGTTATAATAGCAATCCGCCGTTATAATAGCAATCCGCCGTTATAATAGCGATCCGCCGTTATAATAGCAATCCGCCGTTATAATAGCGATCCGCCGTTATAATAGCAATCCACCGTTATAATAGTGATCCGCCGTTATAATAGCAATCCGCCGTTATAATAGCGATCCGCCGTTATAATAGCGATCCGCCGTTATAATAGCAATCCACCGTTATAATAGTGATCCGCCGTTATAATAGCAATCCGCCGTTATAATAGCAATCCGCCGTTATAATAGCGATCCGCCGTTATAATAGCAATCCGCCGTTATAATAGCAATCCGCCGTTATAATAGCGATCCGCCGTTATAATAGCAATCCGCCGTTATAATAGCGATCCGCCGTTATAATAGCAATCCGCCGTGGAACAAGCGCGCCGGCTCTTAAAGGGAATGTGAGAGGACGCTCTGATTGGTTTATTTCACGTTACGCCCAAACCACACCTATGAGTAATGTCCTCCTGTAGTCCATAATTGTATCCCTTAAAACTCATCTTTGATCACCAAAATGACATATTAAATTTTTTTTCCTTGAAAATAATTATTCATGCCTTAAAATATCTTGAATGTAACTCGACACCCTTGCCTCATTTAGTATGCGTGGTTCTATGAATATGCAAATGAGCCCCGCCTCCACTCACTCAGAGATCCACTGGTTGACGATCACACGTTGATCTGATTGGTCAAGGTAGTGTGTGACGTCAGAAACACCAGCGATTTCAAACCGTGTTTTTGAGACTGTCTTTGGTTCACTGCAGTTTTAATACTCAGCAATGCTGTCGACTTTACACATCGAATTTATCTTAAAGCATATTGAAAACACCACATAGACACATAAACAACATTAAAAGCGAGAAAAGGTGCAATACTGCCTTGTTTTATATGCAAAGATGAACGGTTCATAAACAAAGAACGATACAACTATTTGCAATTAATATAAATGTACCCTATAATATATTTTCATTCATATGCAGATAACATGAAACTAAGTGTCCAAAAACATTAGATTAAAATCCCTCTATATTATTCCGGCGGTAACAAGTGCTGTTTTTAAAGTGTACTTCTTTATCACACGAAGCAAGCGCACACAACTCCAGCTCGACTCCAGCTCCTGACCGCAGACAGCAGAGCACAGAAACGTCCGGGAGCGCTGAGGAGTTATTTCTGCTGAGACGGATCGCAGCGCTGCCCTTATTTGGGTTATTCCTCACAATCTTTCACACAAAACCTTACAAGAGATTGCATTTTGCAATCAAATTAAATGCAATCTCTCACGGCAAACGTACAGATCATGCGGTAGAAGAAGATGCTGCAAGTCTCTCTCACACACACCCCC
>JARPMJ010004047.1:0-82494 GCA_033366665.1 Phoxinus dragarum
TTATGAAGAAATAAGCCTTCCAACAACACCACTCCTGATTATCCAGGGTGGGAGACCAAGTTTAAGAGCTTAAGAGACAGAATATTTTGTAAGACTAAAAGGTGAGCGTTGCCAAATATCAAGAAAATGGGATTTAATCATAATCTTCTATTAAGGACTCTGAAGAAAAGACTTTTAAGCTGTTTTTTTTATTCCTCTACAGAGGTTTACATGCAAGTGACGACACTGAGGGCGGGTAAAACTGAGATATCAGATGAATATCTCACACAGACCTGTAGACAGCGGAGAGGAGCTGTGCCCGGACAGAAGTGAGGCCTGCAGACTCAGCAGATCAAAGTTTGTTCTCTGATAACGCTTCTCTGCTCTAGATTCATTACGTAGCAGGTCTGGAGTCTCCGGTGTCGATCTGAGGAAGAAAAAGCTGAAATCTGTGAGTTTGGTGTAGCCTAGTGGTTAAAAATCATTTTTATTTCTACTCACCTGTGCAGATGTGAGCTGACGCCGTGAACTCTCGCGATCTGACCGGGATACACTCCCAGGACATCTCGGCCCTGACGGCGAGCGCTGGAGAAACACAGCGAACGGAGGAACCCGATCAAACAAACATGATGCACACAGTAAAACACACCAACATGCTTCAAATCAATGTGTATTAAGCTACAAACTGGCCAAATTTGGTCTGAAACATAAGCTACACAACTTTAACATTTTTGAAGTTAAAGGGGTAGTTGATTATGATTTCACTTTCTAACTTTATTTAGTGTGTAATGTTGCTGTTTGAGCATAAACAACATCTACAAAGTTACAACACTCAAAGTTCAAAGCAAAGGGAGATATTTTATTTTACAGAAATCACTTTTTAAGGCTTATAGGGACTACACGACATTCCTCTGGGGTTAGTGACATCACCAACCCTTAAATTTACATAAACCCCGCCCCCTGATTTATAGATTATCAAGACAGAATATGCTAATCAATGACTAGAAGATAACTACACATAAGCTACACAAATTAATCAACTAACCATTCAGAAATGTCCTGTTGCTTCTGTCCTGAGTCCCTCAATCATTGTCTGAGTCCGGTTTGAACATAAAAGGCTAAGGCTATGTTTACACGGAAACGATCTGAAGAGAAAACGCAAAAGTGGCGTTGCGTTATCACTTTTTATTCTGCATTTTAGACGAGCGTTATGGGGGGGGGGGGGGGGGGGGGGGGTCTGCGTGCAAATGGTGACGCAAAAGTGTGTGAAATTCGATGTAGTGTGCACTCCAGACGGCTAGGTGGCGATGTGAAGCACTGCCACACAACAACACCAAGTCCGCGCGCCTGCGTACAACCTTCCTTCTATTTCATCCCTAGCAGACTTTTGCGTTTTCACCCGCAAGCAATCTCATGTAAACAGGGCCTAAAAGTTTTTGCAATTTTCAGTGTCTGCTTGTGTGAGGTACAAGGACACGAGCTCTTGTAGCTCCGCCCCCTGTGCCGGGAGCAGCAGCTCATTTGCATTTAAAGGGACAGACACAAAAACTGTGCGTTTTTGCTCACCCTCAAAAAGGAAAAACTTTAACATGCTATATACAAATATCTGTGGGGTACATTGAGTTAAAACTTCACATACACACTCTGGGGACATCAGAGACTTATTTTACATCTTGTGAAAAGGGCATTATATCACAATATCACAGCAAGTGTAAACTGCTTAATTTAAAGATGTCTAGCACACTTAATTACCCATTTAACATGCACAACTGGAGCTAAACGCTTTTACTTTGAGTTATTGTGAGTCAAAGGCTTTTAAAAATAATTTATACTTACACATGTGCTGGGTTGATGTTGGGTGTCCTGACTTTCCTTAAACTCATGTAACCTCAGAGCAATTCCTGACCCGGCCATCCTGCACATAACATAATTAAAACTGGTTTTCGGTTTAATCTTACATGCTCATTAATGGCAACACACATATAATGGAGCCTATATAGGGAACACAATGCCTTGCATTTAAACCATAAGACATAAAACAGCTTATCCAAGCCTAACCTGGATTCAGAGAGGTTTGGGGTAGTTAGCTAGTCAGGCAGGGAGACCAATTGAACTGTTGTTTTATTTTTTAACAGGTTAACATTGAAGTGAAATGTTGATGATAAACACTCGAATTACAAACGGATCTACAGAAATTGTCTCTAGTCATTCATGCCATTAGAGTTTGTGCTGCGGCTCCTCGTGTCTTGTTGTGTTTGTAGAGCGAGTCACTGCTGAGATCGAGTCTTGTTTACAGGTCACAACCAAATCACACATTCAAATGAGAAATCTTCACCTGAAAACAAAACCAAACCTGCTTTGAAAGACAAACGCGGGTCGCCTTACCTGCTTGTTTTCAGTCAGCGTGTAGATTCATTTGCACTTTGCATGGCTGAAAGTCAGCGTCCTCGTGAGGGTAATGGACAGCAGCGCTTCTGTTACCCGAGCACAGAAATCTGACACAGGCCGGAGACAGAGACACTGATATCCATTCTAGACAGATCAGGATCTGATGGATTGTGGGTCTAGTTTAACGGTGCATGTATAAAGTCTCTATTGGGCTGAAAAAAATGCTGAGATGCAATCACTCCGCCCAAGTAGCAGTGCTTCGCCTTCTGAGAATATAGTTCCCAGTATGTATACGGTTAGAAGATGGCTGTGTCTCATGTGATCTTGTTATTTGGACACGCTGTGACTATACAAATCTCAACATGTAAATAGGAAAATATTGGCGTTATTTTGTTACTTATTGGGAGCAGTATGCTAGCTGGAGCCATTTACCTCCAGTCTTTGTGCTAAGCTAGGCTAGCGGTGGGTGCGTCAGACAGAGTTACGGCACGCACTGAGATGAGAAGAGTGTGTATGGACTTATCTAATTCTGGGGGATACGGTGAATAAGCTAAAGTCCCAAAAAGTCGGCGTGGTCCTTTAAAGGTGATATAAAGATTAAACAGGACATGAACACGTCAAAGCGAACTGGGCATTGCATTGCAACACTTCAATACAATATCATGCACTCGTTCAGAAAGAGAAATGTTTCAGTTTATGCACTGTAAAAAAAAAAAAATTGGCCCAAGTGGAATTCTGCAAATTGATCAAATTAAATTAGCAGAATTTCACTTGGGCCAATTGAAAAAATTAGATGTGACCAGTCACTAGAAAATTTTGAGTTGTTGAGGTTAGACATTTTTTACAGTGTGAATAGTTGTGGCGCGCCATGTCAGAAAAATGCTCTATAGATGCAGATATGTTGTGTGGATTTATTATAAGCGAGGCGCTCGCGTTCTCTCTAGACAGAGTTGTCTACTTAATTACTGATGACATAGAGCAACACAGCTAAACGTGTTCCTCATATGTTTAACCTTTGATTGTCTACTGTCTTTTAGAAGATCTGGAAGCGAACAAATGCAACAAGAGCAAACAGAGCAATAAGAGTTTAAATGTAATAAGAGCAATTAAAGTCCCCCTGTGGTGAAAATCATGTCTATGTGGTGTTTTTAATATGCTTTAAGACAAACCATGTGCAAATTCATAAGTCAAGACCATTGCTGAGTATTTTCTCTAAAAAAGAAAGAAAGAAAAAAACGCTTTGAAATCGCTGGTGTTTCTGACGTCACAAACATTATAACCAATCAGATCAACGTGTGATCATCAATGAGTGGATCTCTGAGCTGCTGTGAGTGAATGAGTAAGTGGAGACGGGGCTCATTTGCATATCGCGCATACTAAATGAGGCAACGGTGTAGAGTTGCATTCAAGATATTTTAAGGCATGAAGTTTTTTCAAGTAAAAATCATTTAAATATGTCATTTTGGTGATCAAAGATGAGCTTTAAAGGATAAAATTATTGACTACAGGGAGACGTAAGTTTAATAGAAGTATCCTTTGCAAAGGAATATGTTTGCATGTAATATAACGTTTGCATGTAATTTTATAATTTCTAGTGCAATTACACTAGTACCAGGAAATAAAACAATGTGTGGTAGTTTTTCAATAACTTCAGAGACTATACTAATATATCTTAAAATCCTTTCATTGTAACATAACTGATACATCTATCATTGTGAATAAACTCTCAAAGTCAGGATCTGAATTTCAGTACTAAGCTTGTAAACTATTATTAATAATAACAATAACAAATTTGAGTGATTTTAATAATTGAATATCATTTAAACGTTTTTTTTTAATGTAAACGTGTAAACTATTATTATTGAAACAAACAAAAAATAAAAAGCAGACTTGAACTTTCTGTTTAATCATGGGGCTTGAGATTTATGTGTTGAACTCTAGAGGGAGACATCCTGCAACTTTATATGTGAAGTCCTCATAAACTATGCACTACACGTGTAGTTCAAAGCAAAAGATGTATGGAATAGTTTATGGAAATCGATCCCCAAGTTTGTGACTTCAATCGATTATTCAAAGAGTAGTTTTAGTCTCAGTAATATTATTATTATTCGTCCGTGTCCTTTGTTTACTGTATATTATGCATTCATTAAATAAGACAAAGGGTCCCAAATCACTCTATCCTGGGAAAGAGGCTGGGGGAACTCATTGTTGGTGCATTTATTATTGTCTTCATCATTTAGTGTATAATAAGTGAGTTCTGGTGATGTCTGTTTATATGAGGTCTCTTTTCGGTAGGATACATAAAGCATTTATCATGCATGTGTAGCGCGAGACCAACAAAAGCCTGAAGAACGACAAAGCCAGGAAGAGGAGGAGGAGGAGGAGGGAGAGGGGGTGGGGGGGGGGGGGTGTCCGGTAAAAACGGGTCCCCGGTGTGACGTCGAGAGGTTTCCTCCTCCGTCCCACTGGCAGCGATCTGAACGGCTGGTGCTGGAGACCAGATTACTAATCCTACTATTGCGAAGGTTCAGCTCATTGATGATCAGCTCTGGCTGACGTTGCTGTCCAACCACCCAATGGAAAAGGTTTAGCTTATGAATATTAATTAGCACCGACAGTTACATTTCAATGGCGAAATCCGGGCTTTTAATATTAATGAGCCGTACCGCTCTGAAGCTTGTGTTCCTGTAATGATATATTTCAATGGCCATGGGGTAGAAAAAGAAAACGCATATATACAATAATTAATATTTTAAACATGTTTATTTTGCATAAAACCAAATGTTCTGGCTACAAACAATTTTATTTATTTTTCATGTTTATCATACTTATTTATCATGTACTATTATTTTTTATTATTAATACTATATTGACAGATAAGTGAAGCACCACCTTTTCCTCTTTTTAATGCCATCTTTTTTATTTCTACATTTCTATATGACACTATTTTCTTCTATTCATTACTTTAATGAGCAGAGCTCATTGTTTCTGCCTTAAATTATAAAAAAATGTTAATTAATACATTTTTAGCTAACTGTGATTTTTGTACATTTCTGAAATACATAACTTAGACAGAACCTCTGATAACAGATCACTCTAAATTGTAATGTGGACTCGTGCATTTTCTGTAAAGCTTACTTTGAAACGATGTGTATTGTGAAAAGCGCTATACAAATAAATGTGAATTGAATAGAATTACGAGTTCAATTCTGAGGGGGAAAAATACCACTTTTTTCTTGCAATTTTTATTTTTTATTCTGCGGCAGAAACAGACTCCCATAATTGTTTATACTAATGCATACAATTTTATTAATACATGTATTCTGAATATTGTAAATAATATTCTGAAGTCCATGAATATATCATGAATATTCCACGAATATCCTGAATTCAGCTCTCGCCAGCGTTGTTTAGTATTCTTCCAATGCGGAAGGTTTATGTTCTGAATATTCATGAGTTCTCGCTGACGTTGCCTGCTAACCATCCAATGGCGACGCTTATCTCATGAATATTAAGAAGCAGGCCTTCGCCGTGCTAGGATTCGGACAAATTCGAGTGCTGGAGACGGGGTGCGCCGTCACCGCGCTTTCTGCATCGGGTTACGCCATTCATCCAGGGTCATTCAGTTCACCGGTGTAACGAACATGATGGCCACTTCACGGGCGCGCGTGCCTCCGTTTTCCTCATGACCGACCAGCGGCGGCAGCATCATCTGCTTGCGGGTTTGGGTTTGTCTCACACCGGGCTGGCGCGGAACCGATCCCACCGTCTGGCGGAGCGTCTGCCAGGTATTGCGTGCTTCGTGTTGTTTATTTTTCCTCCATCACCGAGCAGCATCACGGGCCAGGCCGAGCATCCGCGCTGGAGCATCACTGGCCGCCGGGCGGGGATGTTTCCTCGGCCTTAACGTTACCCGTGATGCTGCTGGACACACGACGCGCTTATTTATATATCGCGCACTGTTTTGATATAAATCACTCAGATATTCCATTACAAGCACATTTAAACTGCATCCTGCGTGTTATTATTGATGCGCGTCCACCATTTTACGCATTTCGGCCAAATGGAAAACAAGAGCGCGCACATTTCTCATCCTCCAGCCTAAATGCTTGTGTGTTTGTATTGTTATCACACAGCAGTGTTTGTGTGCACACACACTCATATATGTTCATATGCACGCTTGTTCTTGTTCGTGGCGAGCTGTCAGTCTACTGTATTTATTATCATGCTGATATGGATTATATAACAGCAGCTCAATATGACACAAAAGTACATGATTCATTGTGTTTATTATGGTTCGTCATGTTAATTGCTGTCACATCCGTGTGTGTGTGTGTGTGTGTGTGTGTGTGTGATGCCCAACCGTGTTCCGCCATTGTTTTTGTTGACATTGGTTTGGATGGCTTCTGTTGTTTAGTCCTCTAATTTTTCCTAACGTGAATTAGGCATTAATTACATTTAAATGCATATCAAAAACGAGCCTCTTCTATGAAGAATATGCTTTTATTATAATATATTAAATATGCGTTTGATGTTTGTTTTGTGTGTGTGTGTGGGATTAGATATTAGATAAAAAAAAGGTGAAACTGCAACAAAAAAAAACATGGGAATTTTTTTTTTATTGCAATAATTTATTATCACTTCTGTTTTCTTTCAAAATGTAACATTTGGAAGAAAACTAAATTTGTGTGATGTGATCAATGTGCAGGAAGCCATTTTGTTGTCATGTGACAATAAAAACATAAAACAGAGGGCCACTCAGAGTCATTAAAAATATCACATTTGACCTTTTTTATGAAATGCTTTAAGACAAACAATATGAATGCGTCTTGATATTTTGATAACAAATAATTCATGTTTGTAAAGAATATTCATTCCCTTGAAAATGTAGCACCGCTTTTGAAAATAATGATCAAGCAGTATAGCCTTAAAATAGTTTGGGTGCCAGGAAAGTATTTTAGTGATTAAAACCTCAGAGAACATCAAAACCTTGATAGAAAAATAATTTGAAATGTATTAAGAGATGAATGCAAATTCTATTTTTAAACGCCTGAACTTCATGCGTTTAGTTTCATGTGTGAATTATTCTGTTCTTGGCATCCTGAATTAATGTGTAAAGTTACCGTACTTGGGCTGATGATGCTGTGCCGGTTTCTTCATGGTACAGTGTGATTTAATAAAGGGGAGTTTATGGAGGATTATGGGAAGTGCATGAATTTACAGCATCAACTATGCAGAGATGTTGAAATGCAAAAAGAGCGTGAGGTGCCTGTGTTCCCATATGTGGCAGATTCACTTTGTTGTAGATTAGCTGAGGTGTAGATGAGAACAAACAGAAGTGTGAGACCTTGTAATGTGTAAAGATGTATTTTCTGAGAGGTTGACTCCAAGGTCCATATGTTGATTATAAGGCTGATTCTGAGATTTTGACGGATCTATGTTTGATTCTAAAATTATGCTAAATTTAAAAAAAAAAACTTAAAGTATAAAGTTCTAAGATTTTAAACTCTCCCTCTAGTCAATAATTTCATCCTTTAAAACTCCTCTTTGATCACCAAATTGACATATTTAAAGTATTTTTCCTTAAAAATATATTTCTTCATGCCTTAAAATAGCTTGAATGTAACTCGACATCCTTGCCTCATTTAGTATGGCCCCGCCTCCACTCACTCAGTCAGCTCAGAGATCCACTCGTTGACGATCACACGTTGATCTGATTGGTGGTTACAATGTAGTTTGTGACTTCAGAAACACTCAGCAATGGTGTTGACTTCACACATGGTTTGTCTTAAAGCATATTAAAAACACCACATAAACATATTAACAACATTATAAGCTTGACTTTCACCACAGGAGGACTTTTAAGTTTGATTTAGGACGCGTTTCAACCAAAACCGGAAAGCTTTATATTTTGTTTTTTGGCCGTTCATTTACACAACAACAGCGTGTTTGTGGGCCTGAAAACACAAACTTTTAAAAACGGGTTTCAAACTGCAACTTTTTGAAAACTCTACCATTATTATTGGATGTAAAATACAAAAATCACACGCATGCGTGTTATGTGTTCAATCTATTGACTCGTAGTGTTTCTTTCAAAGTGACAGAGCTGCACGATTCCGGATAAATTAATTTTCTTGTTTCAAATAAAGATCACGATTCTTAACCGAAAACTAAACAAAATAACATGCAATTAACTAGAGGCTCTGACAAAATGTTAATGGCTGCAGTCTATTTAAAATAAAAATTAATTTCAATTAATAAAAATAAAAAATCGGCTTGAATAAATGATTCAATGACTCGCTCATAAAGACTTCACTTGTTTTGATTACTGGATGAATCAGCATTTTTTAACCAATCTCTTGAATGAATGATTCATAATATTAAACATACATTTTAACAGTCACTTGTCGCCACCTACTGGTGTAACGATGTAATTGAAATAATCGATGTAATGAAAAGACTGTTTTTGTAGCGGTTTCATCATACCTATACACACTCTGGCTTTCTGGATCAGCTGAATGCAGTTTGAATGTTTACGTGATTTTATCAAAGGTTTTTCAGACACAGGAGAATCGTGGTCATTTAGGAATGAGATCGTGTGAGTGTATGAATCGAGATCGCGGGCTTTTTGCGATTAAAAGTGCAGCTCTACAAAGTGGCATCGCCATCTACTGGCCTGGGATACGTAATACAGTGTTTCTAGTCGTTTTCACGGATCCGCGTGACCGCGTTGTCGTCAGTATATAAAACACGCAAAGAAGGTTATAAAGTGAAATGACTGATTTATAGTTTAGTTCGATTCTAAGATGATTTTACATTTGATTTCTTTACTAAAAGGGAGTTCTGTTTATTGTAAAATTCTAATTGTATTATAGAATTGTCTAGTTCTAGTTTGATTCTATGGTTTCCATTTCAAATAGTGTTCTAATTTATTTGATCACTCTGAGGTTCGGATGTTGAGTTCAATCTTAGAATCAACTGTTGAAGCTCAGAATTATCAAATAAATCCGAGGTTCGGATGTTGATTAAAATGTCCTGTTATTCATTATGGCTTTCTGAAATTGATTCTAAAATGTGGTTGGTTCTTTGAGGGTTCTAAAATTCTGAGGTTATGATGTTGATCTTAAGGTTCTAAGATTAAGTGCAGAAATCCAAGGTTGATTCTGAGATTTTAAGGTTCTATGTTTGATTCCAAAAAGTTTTCAAGTTTTTAATTTTAAGATAATTGTCAGGTTGATTCCAAGATTATAAAATGATATTGTTTTATTCTTAAGGATGTAAGATTCTATAATAGATTCATAGTTTTTAAGTGGAATCTCAGATTATTTTAATGTTGACTGTATTTTAATGCGAGTTCTGTTTATTGTAAAATTCCAATGTGATTCTATCTATTCCTAATTGGGTTCTAATATTTATTTTATCATTCCAAGGTTCAACAGATGATTCTGAGATGATGCTTACATTCATTCTGAGGTAGTGATATTCATTTACTATGGGGTTCTACAGTAAGTTTGCTTATAAAATTCCAAATTCTAAAATTCTAAATTCCTTGCATTGATTCTCAGAGGGTTCTAAGACAGATTCTGAGGGCTCAGTGTTGATTCTAATATCATCGGGTTCATTATAGGGTTATTTTATTGGTTGTAACATTTCTGAGCTGGTTCCAAGATGAATTCTATGGTTCTAAAGCGTCACGATTCAGAGAAGAAGCATGTATCGCATCAGCATCCAGTGTGAGAGAGGAAGAGAAGGCCACGGGAAGGGGCGGGAAATGTTTCCCTGCTCTTAACAATGACTTTATTTCACATGGAAGTGTGTGTGTGTGTGGGAGAGGGGGGAGAAGCGGAAGAGAATGACCCTTGTGTGTGTGTGTTTTCTCTATTTTGTTGTTTCCTTCCAGGCTGAGTCACCGTTGGAGTGTCTGAAGGGTTTGCGAGAGAGAGAGAGAGAGAGAGAGAGAGAGACAGAGTGAAAGTGAAGGAGGAGGCTGAGACGTTACATCACAACGTGGCTGAGAAAGTGAGAGGAAGAGTGTGAGAGAACAGGAGGGCAGAGCGAGACGGGCCGTCAGGGAGAGCGAGGGAACGGGACAGATCCACGAGCAGGAAGGTCGAGCACTGGACTGACCCCTGAACTCTGACCTCAGGCCCAAAATGAACGACCAGAGCGTAGTGAAAGAGGGATGGGTGCAAAAGAGAGGTGAGAAATGCATCGCAGTCGTATATTGTGTCAAATATATGTGTATATGGGCATGCTTGATGATTTTTTTTAATTGGCTCGACAGGTGAATACATTAAGAACTGGAGGCCGCGCTACTTCCTGTTAAAGACGGATGGCTCGTTTATCGGATATAAAGAGAAGCCGCAAGATGCCGATCTGGCGTATCCACTCAACAACTTCTCTGTCGCCAGTGAGTCTCACATTATCAAACTTATTTACATGAAATCAAAATGTTTTATGTCTAGCATATGCTAGTGCAGGTGTTTAACTCGAGGATCCGCTTGCTAGGGACACCCTATTAAAATATGAAATATATATACTGTATAATGACCCATTTATATGGTGATAAATACAAATATTATAAAGATGTGTAAAACATTATCTGGAAAGTATTTACTTTAGTTGTCATTTTGTGTATTCTGTCAGAATAACATGCATTTTTAATAATGTATGATTCATCTCTTGATTCATGTCCAACAAGAAATGTATTTATTTGATCATTACCTTGTTTATTTAGTTAAAAAATAATTGTTTATGTTTATTTTACCCTTGCTATTTTTAATTTGTGATGTCAGTGTGTCATGTTTCTGGCAAACCCTTCTAGATCAATTTCCCGTTCTCCAGATCCATGACTCAAAGTTCATTCAAAGCTAATTG
This sequence comes from Phoxinus dragarum, assembly GCA_033366665.1. Taxonomy (NCBI): domain Eukaryota; kingdom Metazoa; phylum Chordata; class Actinopteri; order Cypriniformes; family Leuciscidae; genus Phoxinus; species Phoxinus dragarum. The sequence continues at coordinate 11,245 of JARPMJ010004047.1, forward strand.
ATTCGATGAAGAGCGTCACGTGCTGATGTCATCAACGTGACGCGAGTCTGTGTTTTGAGACGATGACATCATTATTCCACGTGTAAACCTCTTTCCTCCTGTCTCTGGTCAGAGTGTCAGCTGATGAAGACGGAGAGGCCGAAGCCCAACACCTTCATCATCAGGTGTCTGCAGTGGACCACTGTGATCGAGCGCACCTTCCACGTGGACTTGCCCCGACGAGAGGTACCACGTCACATGATCTAACGCGCACTACCGCTCAAAAGTTTGGGGGCGGCAAGACTTTTCTTTGTTTTTTTGAAAGAAATTAATACTTTTATTCAGCATGGGTGCATTAAATAGATCAAAAGTTACAATAAAGGCATTTATATGTTACAAAAGATTTATATTGCAAATAAACAAAGAATTAAATTGTTTATCAAAGAATCCTGAACAAAATGTATCATGGTTCACACGAAAATATCAAGCAACACAACTGGTTTCAACATTTTCTATCCACCTATGTGGATTTTGGGATATCGCATAAAAAAAAATCTGGATTAAAACGCCAAGATGCTCATACATTTAAAAAATGTGCATAAAAACCGTATGCGCTCAATTAATGCTGATTAAAAAAAAAAAAAATCTGATAAGAAGACATGCATAAATTGCAATGGAACACATTTACTGAATAAATCCCTGGATGCGCAACATTTGCCTCAACAGAGGATGTGATTGGATAACGGAACTAACCTGTGGGACCAATCACATCACAGCATCTCAAATGTTGGTTTGATCGTCTCTGAAACGCCCGAGTCAAAGTCTGTCATCAGAATAATTTGTTATAGTGACGCATGATTGCTTTCCGTACGAAAGCGAGATAACATGACAGCATTTATTGCGTTTCATCTGCACGCTTCGTCTGATTTTATCCTATTTTTATCCTTTTATCATTTATGATGGAGGATACAACGGCCTACTTGCAGAAAACTTCCATTTTTATTACAGATATTTTGCGCCAATTTCCCAGGAAGTGGCGATTTTGGACACATGGGATGGAAACGGTGCTCTATTAAGTCAAATTAAATAATTAGGAAACCTAGCTATTAATAATAATCAGAAATGTTTATTGAATCTTTTTATTTTTATTATTAAATCATCATATTAGAGTGATTTCTGTAGGATCATGTGACACTGAAGAGTAATGATGCTGAAAATACAGCTTTAATCACAGGAATAAATTATATTTTAACACTATATTCATATAGAAAACATATATTTTAAACCGTAATATTTCACAATATTACTGTTTTTACTGTATTTTTAAGCTTTGGTGAACATAACACTTCTTTCAAAAACAATAGAATGAAGACTTAAAGGTATCGTTCATTCAAAAATGAAAACTCTGTTATTATCTTTAAAAAAAAAAAACTATTTACCAATAATATTGCATTTGAAAAAGTAAAATAAATTTAAAGTGATTCTCTGAAAACAAAGCTAATCTCAGTTTCTCAAGGAAATTGATCTTGTTTTAGGGATGTTAAAAATATTTGCAGTGTAGAAAAGTAACTCCTCCTTCGTATAATCATCAACCCGGTCACAGTTAATCTCAGTATAGTCAGAAATCAGCTGATCAATAATCGGCCTGGCCAATATATGGCTTTATCACGACTGACTGCTCGTTTGTTTCCTTGCTAACAAGGGATGAGTGGGTCGAGGCCATTCAGACGGTGGCAGACAAGCTGGCCAAACAGGAGGAGGAGGGCATCCTGTGCAGGCCCATCTCTCAGATCGAGAACGTCAACGAGGAGGAGATGGACACGGTCAACTAGTCATCACAAACGAAAGGTGAGCGCTGGTGCCGGGCTGGTGGGCTCCACTGCCTGTGCTCAAACTAACCCTCTCTCTCTTCTTGGACAGACAATGAATGACTTTGACTATCTGAAGCTGCTGGGGAAAGGCACGTTCGGGAAGGTGATTCTAGTGCGAGAGAAAGCCAGCGGCACATATTATGCAATGAAGATCCTGAAAAAAGGAGGTTATTATTGCCAAGGTACGAAACATGGCGCTCTGAGAATACACTGAACTGAGAAGTGATGGGCGTGAAATCAACAACCTGTCTCTCTCTCTCTCTCTGTCTCTCTTGCTCTCGCTCTCTGTCTCTCTCTCTCTCTCTCTCTCTCTCTTGCTCTCGCTCTCTGTCTCTCTCTCTCTCTCTCTCTTGCTCTCTCTCTCTCTCTCTCTCTCTTGCTCTCGCTCTCTCTCTCTTGCTCTCTCTCTCTCTGTCTCTCTCTCTCTCTCTTGCTCTCTCTCTCTCTGTCTCTCTCTCTCTCTCTTTGCTCTCTCTCTCTCTGTCTCTCTCTCTCTCTCTTGCTCTCTCTCTCTCTGTCTCTCTTGCTCTCGCTCTCTGTCTCTCTCTCTCTCTCTCTCTCTCTCTCTCTCTTGCTCTCGCTCTCTGTCTCTCTCTCTCTCTCTCTCTTGCTCTCTCTCTCTCTCTCTCTCTCTTGCTCTCGCTCTCTCTCTCTTGCTCTCTCTCTCTCTGTCTCTCTCTCTCTCTCTTGCTCTCTCTCTCTCTTGCTTTTGCTCTCTCTCTCTTGCTCTGTCTCTCTCTCTCTCTCTCTTGCTCTCTCTCTCTCTTGCTTTTGCTCTCTCTCTCTTGCTTTTGCTCTCTCCTCTCTTGCTCTGTCTCTCTCTCTCTCTCTCTCTCTCTCTCTCTCTTGCTCTCTCCTCTCTCTCTCTCTCTCTTGCTCTCGCTCTCTCTGTCTCTCTCTCTCTCTCTCTCTTGCTCTCTCTCTCGCGCTCTCTCTCTCTCTCTCTTGCTCTTGCTCTCTCTGTCTCTCTCTCCTCTCTCTTGGCTCTCTCTCCTCTCTCTTGCTCTCGCTCTCTCTCTCTTGCTCTCGCTCTCTCTCTCTTGCTCTCGCTCTCTCTCTCTTGCTCTCGCTCTCTCTCTTGCTCTCGCTCTCTCTCTCTTGCTCTCGCTCTCTCTCGCGCGCTCTCTCTCTCTCTCTCTCTTGCTCTCGCTCTCTCTCCTCTTGCTCTCGCTCTCTCTCTCTTGCTCTCCGCTCTCTCTCTCTTGCTCTCGCTCTCTCTCTCTCTTGCTCTCGCTCTCTCTCGCGCTCTCTCTCTCTCTCTCTCTTGCTCTCTCTCTCCTCTCTCTTGCTCTCTCTCTCTGTCTCTCTCTCGCTTGCTCTCTCGCTCTCTCTCTCTCAGGATGAAGTGGCACACACGCTCACGGAGAGCAGAGTTTTGAAGAACACTAGGCATCCGTTTCTAACTGTGAGTGATGCCATAATATATATTGTGCATACATGCAAATAAAATAAACAATCCTCATGTTATTAATTGTAATTGACACATTAATTGTTTTGTCTTGCCTGCAGTCGCTGAAGTACTCATTTCAGACGAAGGATCGGTTATGTTTTGTTATGGAGTATGTGAATGGAGGAGAGGTAAATGTTTTCAGTTATTTTAAATGTTCTTTTAAATAGTTTTACAACTTCAAAGGCTAGAGACAAAGTTCAAAAGGTAACTGCCTTTGAACTTTTTTGGAACTTTCTCTCTAGCCTTTGAACTTTGCATTTTTCTTTTTATCTTTCCCTCCAAATTCCCTTTGGAACATTTTCAAACTTTTGTTCTTTCTGTCAAACTTCTGAACTTCTGAATCGTCTTTTGAACTTGTGGATCATTCTTGTAAACCTTCTTTTTAAACTTTCTCTCTAATCTTTGAACATTTTTCAAACAATTTACAAAATGTCTTCTCAGCTTTCGTATTACTTCCCCGAACATGTTCAAAATTGCAAACTTCCTTTAAAATTTGTCTTTTTTCTTTTGTCTTTCCAACTTTTGATGTTTCCAAATTAAACCACTTTTTGAACTTTCTCTGCAATCTTTAACTCTGAACTTTTATTTGAAAGATTTTCAAATGTAAAAAAAGTTAACAAAGCTTTCTACATCCTTTTTGCTTTTGAATTGTCATCTTTCTTGCTCTATTTCAGATGTTAAATCTCTATACGTATGTAAATGTGATGCACATTTGGATTCTGAATATTCTTTTTTTTTTTTGCAGTTGTTTTTTCATTTGTCGAGAGAACGTGTGTTTTCGGAGGACAGAACCCGTTTCTACGGCGCTGAGATCGTTTCTGCGTTGGATTACTTGCACTTCTGCCAAGATTGTTTACCGTGACCTAAAGGTGAACAAAACACAGACTAATTTTCATCCTGTAAACCTTAGCATTATCAGCCGAAACGTAAGATATACCAGAACCACTTGTCTGTGTGTGTGTTGTTCCAGCTGGAAAACCTTGATGTTGGATAAGGACGGGCACATAAAGATCACTGATTTCGGCCTGTGTAAGGAGGGCATCACAGACGCTGCTTACCATGAAGACCTTCTGCGGGACCCCCGGAGTATCTGGCCCCGGAGGTACGGGACACAAACGTGTTGTTTTATCTCTTTAAAGGTGGCATTGTGCAATATTTAGGAGGATCTGTTTACAGAAATGCAATATCAACTATATTTTAAGTGGTGTATAAAGACCTTACATAATGAACCGTTATGTTTTTATTACCTTAGAATGAGCCATTTCTATCTACACACACACGGGTCCCCTTACATCGACATGTTTCTACAGTGGCCCTGAACGGACAAATGTGTTTCATCACTATGTTGTTCTTCATGCAAAGAAGCTATAGCTAAAGCCAGCGAATAAAACACTGACACAATGATGAACAAGTAACAATTATTCAGCAAAACGATATGTTATTGTGAATATTATTAAGTAAACCTAATTTCTTAATTTATCTTTGTAACCTCATAGAGAGCCTAAGTCCCGCCCCTCCGCTTCCGGCTCATGGGACCTTATTTCGGAAAAAATATGTATGGTAGTCAATGGCGAGAGACAACTTATCTTTTTATTCCGTCCGAATTGTGCCCTGAATTACACATATGATGTTCGTCAATTTAAAAGATAATTATGAAAGTCAAGAAAGTCGCAGTTTGTCATAAAACAGAAGAGTAGCGTTTAGTTTTATGTGAAAATCGCTCAATGAACTACATCTCTCGTCGCGCACTATACGTCACCGTTGCTCGTGTGTGTGCAGTCTGGTACAAAACACTCCGGCATCACGCGTAACGTTACGATTATAACGTTAGACTATAGAAAAAGTGACAGACGTTAGCTTCAGTAAAGTTAGCTTCAGTAAAGATAGCTTCAGTAAAGTTAGCTTCAGTAAAGTTAGCTTCAGTAAAGTTAGCTTCAGTAAAGTTAGCTTCAGTAAAGTTAGCTTCAGTAAAGTTAGCTTCAGTAAAGTTAGCTTCAGTAAAGATAGCTTCAGTAAAGATAGCTTCAGTAAAGTTAGCTTCAGTAAAGTTAGCTTCAGTAAAGTTAGCTTCAGTAAAGATAGCTTCAGTAAAGATAGCTTCAGTAAAGATAGCTTCAGTAAAGATAGCTTCAGTAAAGATAGCTTCAGTAAAGTTAGCTTCAGTAAAGTTAGCTTCAGTAAAGTTAGCTTCAGTAAAGTTAGCTTCAGTAAAGTTAGCTTCAGTAAAGTTAGCTTCAGTAAAGTTAGCTTCAGTAAAGTTAGCTTCAGTAAAGTTAGCTTCAGTAAAGTTAGCTTCAGTAAAGTTAGCTTCAGTAAAGTTAGCTTCAGTAAAGTTAGCTTCATTCATTGAGTGAAAAGGTATGACGTCACATGTGCGCCTTTTCGGTTTGTAGTCTTTGTAATTACGTATTTTCACAGTCTTACACCTCAACAGTTTTACACCAAACTGCGACTTTCTTGACTTTAAAGTGTATCTTTTTAATTGACAAACATCATATGTGTAATTCAGGGCACAATTCAAACGAGATCAAAATATTTGTTGTCTCTCGTTGCCATTGACTACCATACTATATTTTTCCGAAATAAGGTCCCATGGTGGTCCACCGGAAGGGGAAGGGACTTAGGCTCTCTATTGGTTAACTGGCTACTCTCTGCTTTCTCAGATGACGACATCACTTCCTGTCGGCCACCGTAACTTCTGTTGCTTGCAATTCGCAACCTCACCACTAAAACTTACACACTGCTCCTTTAAACTCCGCACAGGAATCCCTCTTTACTGTGGTAAATTTAATATAGATGACGGTTTAATCTCCGCCCGTCACAGCCGGAACAGGGTCACACTTTAGCTGTGTTTCATACGTCCGCACAGAAATAGACACGAACAGCAGGCTGTAGACGACACTGAGCAGCTCATGGGTAAAAATAGAGTGATCAGACAGGAATCGTAAGCGTGACCTGCTGGCCGTGTCCAAGCTCCACTTTAATAATGAAAGAAGAGTACAGCATTTATAGTAAACAATCCTGTTGCATATGTAACAGCGATGACTCATTCATAAAGCTGATGCCATAATCATAACTGTATGATGTAATCATATGTCAGGCTGTTTTTCTATCATTTGACTCATTTATCTGGGTTGGGTGACCTCAGAAATTACCGTATCAATAATGATTGATTATTGGTATTAATATGATTTCAAATGACTGCCAGTAGTAATTAATCAAGTGCTTTAAGGCAATTTGACATGATTCAGTTTTGAAAAGATTATATAATTATATAAATAACAGATATCAGGATAATGTCCATACTTGATTTTTTTGCACAGGTATTGGAGCACAATGTGATTATTGATGAAGAATTGGGAGATATTAATGAGTTTTTGATCGGTTATTGGTGGCTAATATAATTATTATTGAAGAATTGGGAGATATTAATGTGATTTTTGATCAGTTATTGAGGATAATATAATTTTTGATGAAGAATTGGGAGATATTAATGAGTTTTGATCGTTTATTGAGGCTAATATCATTATTGAAGAATTGGGAGATATTAAAGTGATTTTTGATCAGTTATTGAGGATAATATAATTTTTGATGAAGAATTGGGAGATATTAATGAGTTTTTGATCGGTTATTGGTGGCTAATATAATTATTATTGAAGAATTGGGAGATATTAATGTGATTTTTGATCAGTTATTGAGGATAATATAATTTGATGAAGAATTGGGAGATATTAATGAGTTTTGATTGTTTATTGAGGCTAATATCATTATTGAAGAATTGGGAGATATTAATGTTTTTTTATTTTTTTTATTATCGATTATTGAGGCTAATATAATTATTGAATAATTGGAAGATCTTATTGAGGCTAATATATCTGATATTGATAGCGGCTCACTGATGCCCGCGAATTAGTTAAAATCTCCGGAATCTAGAGCGAGCGCGCCCGCGATACAGAGACTGTGCTTTAAACCGTGTAGCGCGTGCACGGCAGAGAGGGAGAGAGAGAGCAAGAGACCGCGTGCGTGTGCCTCATGAAGCGCATGTAATATAATATATATATATATATAATATATCAAATATTTTAGGCTTTGTTATGTAACTGTTAGTGGTAATACAAGTTTGATGATTATTCTATTGGTTTGTGATTTTTCATTTCAGATCCATTAAAAATTAAGCAATATAAATAAATATATATTAAAGTTTTTAAAAGAAGCCATTTTCGGTATCGGTTTCGGTTTTCGGCCAAGTGCATCCTAAATTTTCGGTATCGGTTTCGGCCCAGAATTTTCATTTCTGTGCATCACTAATATTAACGGAATATTGATCTGTTATTGGTGGCTAATATACTGATTTTCAAAGATCTGAAATGTATTAATGTGTTTTTGATTGATTATTAATGAAGATGGGAAGATATTAATGTGATTTTTGTTGAGGTATTCGATCATATTTTGATGTGATTATTAATCGGCTATGTTACTGAATCTGGATCATGTGTGGGAGGATAAATTATAGTGATTATAGTTAATCCAATCACTTTAACTTTAAGTGTTCAGGGGACTGGAGATATTAAAGTATCTTTTAATATTAAAGTGTTTTTTGATCAGGCATTTGAACATAATAAGACTGTTTAAGGATGAGGTGGTTGTTTGTCTGATTGATCATGTGATGTTATTGATCAGGTATTGGAGGACAATGATTACGGGCGAGCGGTGGACTGGTGGGGTCTGGGAGTCGTCATGTATGAGATGATGTGTGGACGCCTTCCCTTTTATAATCAGGTACAGTACGACTCACTGTAACCGCGACAACATACGATTCACTGTAACCGCGACAACATACGACTCACTGTAACCACGACAACATACGACTCACTGTAACCGCGACAACATACGATTAACTGTAACCGCGACAACATACGATTCACTGTAACCACGACAACATACGAGACTCACTGTAACCACGACAACAAACGAGACTCACTGTAACCACGACAACATACGAGACTCACTGTAACCGCGACAACATACGAGACTCACTGTAACCGCGACAACATACGACTCACTGTAACCGCGACAACATACGACACTCACTGTATCCGCGACAACATACGACACTCACTGTATCCGCGACAACATACGACACTCACTGTAACCGCGACAACATACGACTCACTGTAACCGCGACAACATACGAGACTCACTGTAACCGCGACAACATACGACTCACTGTAACCGCGACAACATACGACTCACTGTAACCGCGACAACATACGAGACTCACTGTAACCGCGACAACATACGACTCACTGTAACCGCGACAACATACGACTCACTGTAACCGCGACAACATACGACCCTCACTGTATGTCTTTCTTCAGGACCATGAGAAGCTGTTTGAACTGATTCTGATGGAGGAGATCAAGTTTCCCAGAACCCTCTCTGCAGACGCCAAGTCTTTACTGTCTGGATTACTCATCAAAGACCCCAATAAGAGGTCAGTGTGTGTGATCCAAAGCCTTTCCGGTTGTGTTTGGAAGGTTTCTACTAGCAATTATTGGCATTCAGATGTAAAATCATAATTTCAATGAGCACACCAGGCTTAATCTGCATCACGCGAGACCTGCATGAATATTAATCAGCGGTTTATTCTCCGAAGGCTCGGCGGAGGTCCAGACGATGCGAAGGAAATCATGAGACACAGTTTCTTCACATCGCTGGACTGGCAGGACGTCTATGACAAAAAGGTACAAGTGCACTCACAACACATTACAGGGTTTAAAAGCAGAAACGTGACTTGTTTCCTAGCATTCAAAACATTTATTGGAAAGAAAGTAATACTTTTATTGGTAACACTTTATTTTACAGTGTCGTTGTTACATATGTTACATGTACTTACCATAGCAACAACAGTAAATTATGCATAATTACATGCAACTAACCCTATAGTAAGTACATGTAGTTAATTCATATTACTCAGTACATAAATATTAGGGCTGCATAACGATTAATCGCAACTAATCGTTTGCAGAATAAAAGTTTTTGTTTACATCAAGTTTGTGTTTGTGTGTGTACAGTGTAAAATAATTATGTATTTATAAATACACACACATGCATGTATATATTTAGAAAATATTTACATGTTTATATACATTTTTATATTTAAATATAATTTATATTATAAATAATTATTAATACTTAATATATGAATAGATTTTTTTCTTTAAATTATACATGCATGTTTGTGTATTTATATATACATAATTATTATACACACATATGACGTAAACACAAACTTTTATTCTGCAAACGATTATTTGCGATTAATCGTTATGCAGCCCTAATGAATATATAATTACACTGTAACAATGACACCTTAAAATAAAGTGTAACCTTTTTTTATTCAGTAAAGATGCATTAAATTGATCAAAAGTGAAAGTAAAAGACATTTATAATGTTGCAAATGACTTCTATTTCAAATAAATGCTGTTCTTTTGGACTTCCTATTCATTACCTACTCTCTCCCTCTCTCTCTCTCTCTCTCTCTCTCTCTCTCTCTCTCTCTCGCCCCTCTCTCTCTCTCGCTCTCTCTCTCTCTCGCTCTCCTCTCGCCCTCTCGCTCCCTCCCTCTCTCTCTCTCTCTCTCTCTCTCGTCCAGCTGGGCCCGCCGTTCATGCCACAGGTATCATCTGAAACCGACACCAGGTATTTCGACGAGGAGTTCACGGCGCAGACCATCACCATCACCCCTCCAGAGAAGTGTGAGTGTTTTCCCTACCTCTCTCTCTCTCTCTCTCTTTTCCTGTAGCTTTTCCTCGGCTCCTCACGCTACAGGAAAGAGGAAGTTGCATTCGGTACACAATGAAAGAGCCGTGCTTTTCCATCAAGCGTATCACTGTGAAAATCTGCACGGCGCTTATATCGCTTCCATGCGGAGCGAGGTGGGGAAAGAAGTGTGTAACGTTGTTTCTCTCTCTCTCTCGCTCTCCTGCAGATGACGAGGACGGGATGGACTCGGCCGACAGCGAACGGAGACCACATTTCCCACAATTCTCGTATTCGGCCAGCGGGCGGGAGTGATGTCATCAAAAACCGCCGTTTAAAGGAGTCCTGCGTAGCCATGCTAGAAAGAGCCCCCCTCTCTCTCCCCCTCCGTTTAATTACCGATAGTCATAGCGAGTCGTTTTTTTTGTTGCTTTCTGTTCGTTTTTTTTTATTTCATGTGGGACTTAAAAGGGGTTTTGCACAGTTGGGTGAGACTTGAGCTAGTCGACCCACGTTTAAAAAGTCTTGTACACTTTCAGCTTGTTGTTTACAGATCATGGACAGTGTTTTTTGGGAAATATGATCAGTATTGTTGAAGACCTACAGCATTTCTTTCTTTCTTTTTCATTTTTTTTTTCACTTGTTTAAAAGAGCCGTTGTGGGGAACAAACCAAAAATGTTGCCTTATGTGTGTGGATCTCATCAGACAGACAGACAGACAGACAGACATGTAGTTGGGGTTATATTAGACGCAGCAGTAGATCTGTTCCTGTGAGGCTCACAAATGTAAGTTTGTTCCTGATTTTTAACACACACACACACACACACACACACACACACACACACACACATCCTCTATCCGAGGCGTTGAAGAGTCTTGTTCCTCGTTCATGCTTTCTGTAAAAATGAAATCTAAGAAATGTCACAGGACACTAGTGTTAATATTTGCATTTCTTTTCAGTTTTTATCCTCACGCTCTGATATGAAGGTTTCAGTTCAAACACTCAACCATACAACAAACTGCCGTTACTGTAAGGTCTCTCAGGCAATCCAGAGCACAAGTGTGAATCTCACGAAACCCGTCAAGAACATGCGCGCCTCATATTTCACTGCAGGATCATAGACTAATTATATTTAGCATGAAGAAAATTAATCGTATTTTAGCAACACTTGGATGTTTTGCATTGTGACAGTTTCCTCTCAAATTCTTATTACCGTAATGCGTAGAAATCTAATTCTCATTACTGTAATACAGAAAAATTATAATATTTTTAAATTAGGTTTAATTTGTAAACATTAACTACAATTAAAACTACAGCATTTATTAGTCTTAATGTTAATACATTTTTAAAATGTATTTGTATTTGTTAACATTAGTTAATGCACTGTGAACTAACATGAACAAACAATGAACAATTGCATTTTTATTAACTTGCATTTACAAAGATTATTAAATGTTGTAAAAAAAAAATGAATTGCTCACTGTTAGTTCGTTAACTAATGCATTAATAACTACTGTTAGCAAATTGTAAAGTGTTGTTGCTATTTATTTTACTGACTCTATAAAATATTTTTATAGTAATGCAGTAAAAAAATCCATAATTACCCTGATAATAAGACCAACCAAAGTAATGGGAATGGACTTAATGCACACCATGCATGCAATGCATGCATGGACAAACTGATTAATCCAGGTGTGCCTGACCAACAACAATAATCAGACACACCTGGATTAATGAGTTTGTCCAATAATGGCAGACAGGAAACAAAGGAGCTGGCTAAAGTTCAGGAAGTAGTGCAGCTGTGCATAAAGTCCATTACAAACAACTGCAAAGTAGAACATTTGGATGCATTTTAGTGATGCATTATGGTTACGAGATTTTGCGGGTGCATAATTACAGTACAAATAATGTACCAATGCAAAAAAAAAAATCATAATAGACTTACTAATTAGACTTAATTTCGTATTTTGATTTTCGGGGTGAAATATGAGCTGCGCATGTTTTCGTGAGATTCACCCATAAATCAACCCACCGACGGGGTGAAATCTGCCCAAATGTGATTTTTCTCAATCACTTTGTCCTTCACTGCTCACCTCTGACAAGCCGAACGGGCCGTTTTAAAGCGTTCTGCGCTCTCCAGAACCGAGAAGCGTCGAGGACAAACGTGTAAAGACTCCTTTTGGGTGGCGTTTCCCCTTTACTGTACAGAGCAACAGGTGTGTGTGTCTCTCTCACCAGCACAGAGAGAGACCGATCAACCACTGACCCTCACTTCTCACCGCAGAGAGAGAAAACCTAATGTTGGACTATTCCTGAACATGTAAATACAAACCTCTCGCTCTCTTTTTACCGTTATTGTTGCATCATTTTGTTTTGTTTTTTTTTGTTTTGGCATCGAGAGCTGTCTCCATAGCTGTGGAAATCTTATGGACGTGTGATGTCTGCGTTTGGAATCAATACCAAGTCAGAACACAGACTCATTATATGTGCAACTGAGCCATGCAATACCAGTGTGAATGACCCTTGACCCCGGAGCCCTTCTCTGTGTGATGTACATATGCAATGCCTTCTGTTTGTGACGACAGGCGCGTGACGGTGATCGTGTGTGACAAAAATATGAATTGAAAAAAAAAAAAAAAATCCTGAAATGACACAAAATCATTGGAGGAACGACGAGTTGCTATGGTTTCAATCCCATCCTGTTTGTACCCAATCCAGTGAACGTTTTGGAAACTGCCGGTGTTTGTTGCGGTTCTTCATAGCGAATGATATGAGTGTGAGTGATTTGTTCGTTGAAGTTTCAGTTATTTTCACGCTGTGACGCATTCGGTCAGGCTGACGAGAAATCCTCATTAGGTTTTCTAATGTTGTTCCGATTACGGAGTTTTTTTGTTTTGTTTTTTTTGTTTGGTTTCAGCGTATTTTTGTACTATAGATGTAATTTAGTTGTATTTATTTTCGTATGTTGGGATGAAGGACGCTGTCGGCCGCGTTTATTAAGTGCTCTCTCTCCCTCATTATTTTTTATACCTTTCCTTTAGTCGTTTGCCTGTTTTGTTTCATACCAAAACATTAGGGCAAGTGCCATGTAGAGGACTTGCATTGCCATTTGGTAGTATTTATTTTAAGTTATATTAAAATGTTCAAATTTCACAGTAGGTCCATGTGGTATTTTTTTCTGTACTATTTAAGTTGTGATGTTTTAATGCTGCATCATCTCTATACTTGTGTGTATTATAAATATCTCATTTTTATCAGAGGATAATAGTTGAAAAAAATTGAAGAGAAGCATAAATAATTATTAAAATTACTCATTTAAATTGAACAAAATAGACAAAAACAAACAAAATTAGGCTGTTTTATTAAGGAAAATGCATATAGTATTGTTTTAATTCAACCAAATGACTATCAAACTAACAAAGAACCGTATGACAGAAATATATAATCCTGACATACAAAAACTATCCTCAAAATCCCGAATGTCAATCCGGAATAGCAGGAGGCCAGTCGATGTCTACAGACTGAAACACACAGACAGGAAGGAGGAATATTAGAGATTTTGGAGATGAGCGGTGACTTGTGATATTGCGTATTTGCTGAAACGCACCTCGACGTCCAGCTCCAGAATATCGGCGTCAGTTTTCATGAGGTCACAGAGGTTGGGTTTGGTGCGGCCGAAGTCTCCGTGCACAAACTCTTTAATGTAACTGCAGTGACGTCCGTGAAGGAAACCACCACAGTTTAAAAGTACACTGAAGACTATTAATATTAATAATATTTCTCAATATTACTGTTTTTACTAGGGATGCACGATATATCAGCCACCATATCGGTATCAGCCGATATATGTTCATTTGTAATGTTATCGTTATCTGCCTGATAAGAAAATTTGGCTGATATATTAAAGCGATAAATAATGTATTATTTTCTTCCGCTGAGACGCTTCATATGCACGCTGTTTACCATGATGGTTTTGAATGGCTTGAAATATTATTGAAATCACTTCAAAAAAAGGTAAATATAGTTACGTGCAACATGTGCCATCATATCGGCTAGATAAAATTATAATGAGAACATTATAATTGTGTGCTTGAGACATGGATTTTAATAGTGGCTTTCGGCTTTAAAATATAAAGAATTATCGGCCAATATATCGGTTATCGGCTTTCAAATATAAAGAATTATCGGCCAATATATCGGTTATCGGCTTTCAAATATAAAGAATCATCGGACAATATAATCGGTTATCGGCTTTAAAATATAAAGAATCATCGGACAATATAATCGGTTATCGGCTTTAAAATATAAAGAACCATCGGACAATATATCGGTTATCGGCTTTCAAATATAAAGAATCATCGGACAATATATCGGTTATCGGCTTTCAAATGTAAAGAATCATCGGACAATATAATCGGTTATCGGCTTTAAAATATAAAGAATCATCTGACAATATAATCGGTTATCGGCTTTAAAATATAAGAATTATCGGCCAATATATCGGTTATCGGCTTTCAAATATAAATAATTATCGGCCCAATATAATCGGTTTTCGGCTTTAAAATATAAAGAATTATCGGCCAATATATCGGTTATCGGCTTTCAAATATAAAGAATCATCGGACAATATATCGGTTATCGGCTTTCAAATATAAAGAATCATCGGACAATATAATCGGTTATCGGCTTTCAAATATAAAGAATCATCGGACAATATATTGGCTTTAAAATATAAAGAATCATCGGACAATATAATCGGTTATCGGCTTTAAAATATAAAGAATCATCGGACAATATATCGGTTATCGGCTTTAAAATATAAAGAATTATCGGCCAATATATCGGTTATCGGCTTTCAAATATAAAGAATCATCGGACAATATATTGGCTTTCAAATATAAAGAATCATCGGACAATATAATCGGTTATCGGCTTTAAAATATAAAGAATTATCGGTATCGGCCTGCATTTTCATATTGGTGCATCCCTAGTTCTTACTGTATTTTTGACCAGCCTTGGTGAGCAGAAGAGACTTAAATGAGAACTATGATGAATGTGTGTTTGGGAAGGATACGTCCCGGCCTGTGTGCACAGCTTCAGGGTGAAGTGGTGTGTGTCCAGGTGAACGGCACTCATGGAGTGGACGAGTCTCTGTCGGACCGCCAGCGGCCGGCGATGCAGGACTCTCAGCGGAGTCTTCTGAGCGAGCTTCAGATCCTAAACACACACACACACACACATACACACACACACACACGTCAGGACGTCTCTTCTCAAGCCTCCTGCTCAAACAGATCTTACAGCACAGAAAGACCTTGATGTTTCTCAGGAAGTCCAGATCCGTGTCGGCGATGGCCTTCTGAGTCCAGATGAGGGCGCTGTAGGTTTTGGTCTTCTCCTCTTCGCCCTCTTTCATGCGGCTTGTTGCTTCCCTGCAGAAATACACTCAAAATTACTAGGGCTGGATTGAAAAGGTTGATTTCTCGATTCTCATTTTGATGAACCGATATTGATCCTTACATCCAAATAATAAATCAGTTGTTAATTTTAACATTCAATATTTTAGTATAGGATTTCCTGTATAGAGAATTTCCTCGAGAGAAATTGCCATGTCCTGTACCTGATTATATATCCAAATGCATCGATAATGATGGAAACCGGAATTGAATCGACTTCATATCTTATATTTGTGCTTATAGACAACAACACGCACTCGAAAAATTTGAATATGGTGCAAAAGTAATTCAACTTAAAAGGTGAAACTAATATATTATATAGACTCATTATATGCAAAGTGAGATATTTCAAGCCTTTATTTGTTATAATTTTGATTAATATGTTGGTTTCACCTTTTAAGTTGAATTACTGAAATAAATATTCCATATTCAAATTTGTTTAGTTTCAACCTGTGTACACACACACACTCACCTGGTAACAATCTGTAGGTGTCGTACTCTAATTTTGTCAGACGACTGGTTGATCGTCTGCAGGACAGGAGAGAACAGAAATCAAAATTCACATTTTCCATCCTTATTCCCAGAAATGATATAAAGCCAACCAATCAGATT
The DNA here is from genome assembly GCA_033366665.1 of Phoxinus dragarum. Lineage (NCBI taxonomy): Eukaryota > Metazoa > Chordata > Actinopteri > Cypriniformes > Leuciscidae > Phoxinus > Phoxinus dragarum. Next base: position 27,377 of record JARPMJ010004047.1, read on the forward strand.
GCGAGTTTCGAAAAAGATCTCGACATTTTTATCAGCAATATGCATTTGACTGACAATAAATGATCTCATTTTAGGAACATTTTTACTTTCAAAATATCAGGAATTGACACTGTGAGAGGACAGAACAGTAAAAAACTGTTTCAAAAGACTTTAATGTAACGCAAGTATAAATGCACGAGTAATCAAGACTGTTACTAATATATTACTGACTACCTCCTGTAGTTGTTTGATCTCCGTTCTGCTGAATTTGGTTCGATGTGGGTTCAGAAGCTCCAGAGCAAACGGTCGACCTGAGAAACAACCCGTAAATTAAAACAAACTCATGACCGCTTCGACACAAACCTCAAGTGTGTCACATATAAGGCAAAATTAGTGTGGAAAAAAACTGTGTGTTTTACCATTTCCCAGAGTCCTCACATCCACGTCTTCTCGTCCTGAAGATGAGAAGTTAAAACCTACACGGATGAGACACGAAAAAAAGACTCACCGGTAAACATTGCAGGTCTGAAATCAATCTCTGCATCATATACAGCGCCTACAATGTGGGTTCTGGATGAACATATACGGTAACGTGATTAGACACACACACACACACACACACACACACCGTCAGCTCTGAAGGAGGACAGGAGCGGAGCGGCGATCAGCTCCTCCACGGATCCATCCATCCGCCTCTCTCCATCGATCACCCACGGCGTCTGCGGGAGCTCCCGGGGAAAACTTGTTGTACCGACCTGCGGGAGACGGTAAGATTTTTTTTTTTTAAAGAAAATAATGCTTTTATTCAGCAAGGATGCATTAAATTGATTAAAAGTGACAATAAAAACATTATAATGCTACAATTTGTTTTATTTCAAACAAATGCTGTTTTTTTTTTACTTTCTATTCATCAAAAAATCCTTAAAAAAAAAATTTATATATATATATATATATCAATAATAATATGAAGCAGCACAACTGTTTTCAACACTGGTAATGATCAGAAATGTTTCTTCAGATTAGAGTGATTTCTGAAGAATCATGTGACGCTGAGGACTGGAGTAAAGATGCTGAAAATCACAGGAATAAATTACATTTTACCATATTTATTCACATAGCAAAGAGGTATATTTCACAATATACCGGTAACTGTATTTTTGAACAAATAAACAAAAGCCTTGGTGAGCAGAACAGACTTCAAAAATATTTTTTAAAAATTGTACCAACCCCATATAAATATATATATAAGTGCTGGGCAACCATTAATCGCATCCCCAAAAAAAGTTTGTGTTTACATAATATATGTGTGTGCACTGTGTATAATTATTTTGTATATATAAATACACACACGCATGTATATATTTCAGATTTTTTTAAAATGTATATCTAAAATATTTATATATAATATACATATATATATAAACAGTACATGCAAATATTTCTTAAATATATACATGCATGTGTGTGTATTTATATATACAAAATAATTATACACAGTACTACACATACTATGTTAACACAAACTTTTATTTTGGATGTGATTAATCGCAATTATTCGTTTCCCATCCCTAATAAATCACACTAAAATGGACAATTCAATTGCCAGTCCTACTAACAACACATAAATCTGATGTTTGGTAAGTATGTGGACGTGCCTGCTATAAAGACAGACGTGTGGAGACACGAGGTGTCCAGCGCTGAACATCTGGTGTTTGGTTTCTTAGGTGGACACGGATAATTCCTGCACACAACACATCCAACATTTAAAGGGAAGGACCAAAAAGCGTCTCATGGTGCGAGCGTGAACACCAGCGACACTGACCGGCTGAACTTCTCATCAGAGATCTTCTCCAGAGCTTTCACCACCGCCATCCTGGTGAAGATGGACTGAGGGACAGAGACACAGAGGATTACAACTACACTACTTTTAGATTTCAAACAGGCAACTTTTTTTATTTTAAACAGGACCTATTATGCTTTTTAAATGTTCATCTTTCTTTAGTGCGTGATGTTGCTGCTTGAGAATGAAAAGTTACAAAAGTCACTCCGACGGGAGTTATTCTCTATATCAGTCGCACTGTTTCTGAACTCTCTGAACCCCATTGTAGTCTTGAGTTTGCTTTCGGGAACAAACACGTCACAATATTCCTCATTTAAATAATTCCCGCTCAAGGCGTACGCTAAATAAAGGGGTGAGGCCTGGTCGAGTGAGTTAGTAGTGTGTTGAACTCGTGGGTTATGGTAAGGGGCGGGACATTTTTTTCAAAAACGTTTGAATCACTTGACCAATCACAACACACTGTTCCAGCCGACCAATCAGAGCACAGTGTGCTTTCAGAAGGAGGGGCTTCATAGAGACGGGAACTAAACCGAGCGTTACTGACAGACCGGGGCTGTGTCTGAAACCGCTCCCTATCCACTACATAGTGCACTATATAGGGTATCGGCCATTTTGTAGTGGTGTCCGAATTCTGAGTGAACGGCATCATTCCCTACATTCGATGTACACTTGCTGAAGCACTATTTCCCACAATCCAATGCGGAGAGGACTGAGCGCGCATGAAAGTGCGGGGAGCGAGCAAGTTTAAACCAGAGATTACTTTACAGCTTTCTTATACTTTCTTAACATTTATTTCATGCTAGAGTATGAAATAAATGTTATCCCCCCCCCCCTCCCCTTTTTATTAATTATATTGAGACTCGTTAAACTAATTGATGATAATTTGGTGGATGATGTAAAAATTATCCGTTAATCATCAGTAGGTGCGTATTCATTCGAATGTAATCATAACGAACAATCAAACAATTTCAATCGATGAAACTACAGAGCTGGCACGGAGGTATATATAAAAAAACTAAATAAAGTCATTTTGATTGTTATTGCTGTTAATATTACTTTATAAAGTAAGTAGCGTAAGATAAAAGGGGTTTTATCACTACGTGTGACGAAGCCTTTTCTGCTCCAGCTCCAGCTCTCCGACGCAGTGTAAACGCCAGCGTCCGAGTCCACTCACTTCATTTCCTTCACTCCTTGGAGATATAGTGCACTCAAATACCATACACTATATATAGGGATTAGTGAATGAGTGAGCGAGTGAGCGGTTTCGGACACAGCTTGGGAAGAGAGGAGCTGCAACAATGGAGAATATGTGAAAAATAATGTGTTTTTAAACATTCAAGCATGAACCCCTGTTTTACTAGAGACCAAAAACAAAATCAAGACTTTGACAAAAAGAGCATAATAGGTCCTGTTTAAAGGATAGTGGAGAGAAGCGGATTGAGGACTGCAATCACAATATGGGGAAAACGGGGAAAGCTTACCGCTTTGTTTTGGTGGGTTTGAAACAGTCTGGACAGGTGTTCGCTCTGCCCAAAGAAAGACACATACGTGTTAATCAGGAAGTGACATCATTTGGACCCATTCTACATGATGACAATACAATTGCTGCGTCCCCAATTTGCATACTATCCGTCCTATTCGAAAGTAGAATTAGTACGTCCCAAATCGTAGTATGTTGACATGAGTGTTCCTAAGATACCCGGATGGTCTACTATTTCCGGTCAGAATCCGAAGTGTAGATCGAACTACAATCACGAGTGAAAAGTGTTAAAAAAAAAAAAAAAAATACAGACATGGAGGACGCGCGAGTCTGGCGGTTATGTAGAGAGGTTTAGATAAAGGGGTTTGAGTGATTAATTATCAGTATCTAACCTGACGAAAATGTATTTATTCAATGTTGTCTACATTATATTGCATCTGCAGCAGCATTGTGAACTTTTGGAAAGACACGTTTAGCCATTAACTTTTAAATGCATCATTATATTCAAATTGCAAACACAGGAGAGTCTCCGCATGACAGAACCGCGCCTGGCAGATGAACGTGTACTACATTTCTCTCCGAAACGGTAGGAAATTAGATTGAATGGAGGATTTGAACTGTGACAAGATGATTGACAGGGCAGTTTACTGACAGGACTCACGCCACAGATCTGTCCGTTAAAGATGACAAAGTAGTATGTAGTATGTTTTTCTTCACAAAAAGAGTACATACTTTTAGGGCGTAGTATACGTAGGCGAATTGGGATGCAGCCAATTATATTTATGCGTTTATTTATGCATAAAAGTGTCTGCTAAATGCATAAATGTAACATGTAAATTTATAAAACGGATAGTTCCGGTCCTTGATTCTGATTGGTTGAGTCGCGTTCGAAGCCGTTGTAATTTACTCAACAAACACACACACACACACACACACACACACACACACACACACACACACACACACACACACACACACACCTGTGACCGCATTACATTAGTGTTACTGAGCAACTGCCGTTTGTGATGCTTTGTTGCTGCATGTGTTGCTTAGCAACCTCTTTGGAACTACATGGCTTGGCGGAGAAATACATGTGTTATACCGTTATATTTTTTTATGCTGGTGTTTATTTTATGAATAAAATAAATATTAAAATGAATATTTTGATGGAGTAACTGTTTTATAAAAGCAATAAGCCCCTTGAAGCCATGTTTTACAGTGAATTTAGAACAGCTAAGGGGTTTTACTCCGTGTCGTAGCTAACAACGGCCCTTAGCTGTTCTAAATCCACTGTAAAACACGGCTTCATGGGGCTTATCGCTTTAGTAAATACTCTACTTCCATATTCAAAATTGTTAAGCAAGTTGTAGTATTGCCTGCATTAGTCAAGCTAAACCATTCGAACCTGTCACTAAAGTTAATGCGGTGCATGAAAAACCATCAAACCAACACTTTTGGTCACTGACCCACTTACAAGAAATGACAGTCCTCCTCGGTTTCTGGGTGTATAAACCCCACGCTCACTTCACACGGACTCTGCGGATCACAGAACGAAGATCAGAGATTAAACAACAGCCGATTCCTCAGAAAGCCGGTCCGGCAGGAGGAGGACTCACATTGGCCAGGACAGCAGCTCCCAGTTCCTGGCCAATCTTTCCCTGTACGGCCCACTTGAACGCGTCCTTCACCTGGATGACATCATCTTTCCCTAAACACATGCTCTTCTCCCTGGAAACACAAGGAGTCAAACGCAGCCCAGGACAGAGGAGAACCCCTGCTTTAAACAGATGCGGTTGCTAGGAATGATGGGAAATGTGTGCTGCTTACATACCTGACTTCCTTTCTGACATGCAACCAGCAGGAATGCTATAAAAATGCACAGAGAAACACATTTTGTCCAGATTTCTATCATGAATGTACAGTGTTAAGCGTAAGTGAATGAACACACCCATGCTAAAGTGGACTAAAAAAATAATAATAATCTTTTGGAAATTGATCTTAAAGATACAATATGTAACAATTTTGTAATAAAAGATCCAAAAATCACTTGGACAGTGTGATATATTTCCTGCAGTTATGTACTTACAATATCCCAAAAGTCTCCAAAGATTTTTTATTTCAGAGAAATTCCAATTTTAAATAATTGTCCGTCCCGGAAAAAAATGTCGCCTGTCAGTGACGCAATATCCGCACTATGCTTGGTTTCCGCAATATCACGTGGACATATGCGTTAGTAAAAAAAAAAGTTCCTCTAGCTGGGACACGAACTCGGGTCTCCCACGTTATATGATGGCACACTTGCCCACGACACTATCGTGATGCGATAGCTTATATCAACATTATAAATTATACAAAATTGTCATTATTTTATATTCTGTACAAGGTGGGCCGGCCCATGTCCGTGACCGAGATTATGGCAGTGCAATTAAATACAATCGGATATCTGTTGTTAAAAAATACTAAGCCATTAGCCTACTTGCAAATGTCCGTTCAAATGTAATTTTACAACGATTGGTTTGAACACGTAAAACAACACTTCATTAACTATAAACATCCTAAAACTACGCAGCATTAACCTAACAAATCATTTGACAAATAGCTGTAACAGGATAATAGCATAATAACATTTCGCGTTCCTTCCTTGTAGTTAATTCATTATCATGGCATAAAATTTCGCGTTCAGACGTACAGGTAATACAAAAACGAATAAATTACCTCATCCGTGATCATTATTCATTAATTCCATACGTCTCTGGATGTTGAAAACGACATCTCCCATCGTTCCACTCTCCTTCATAGCGTTCGCCTTTGTTATTGTTGGAAACAGCGCCCTCTTGTGGCTCAGAATCTTACATACTGTAGCTTTAATGCCTTAAAGGATAACTTTCGCCAAAATTGAACCTAGGCTATTTTTGTTAATCTACCCGAGTTCAAGAATTCGTCTCGACACAACATGAAACTGAGCTTGAAGTATCACCAGCGGCTCTACACATGAACTCCAGCATTGAGAACATTGTTTGTGTACTCAAGAGTTTGCTAAAAATAAAGGTTTTGCACGACTCACTTTATCAGTTAGTGTTTCCGGTGGCTGGAATTTTGTCAGTCAAAAGTAGTCGATCTCCAAATGCAACGTAACACGAGGAGAGTAAAGATGAAAAGCGCCTAAAGCTTGTTTCCATGACATATTGCCATGAGCTAAGTAATTACAAGTTCATGACATTTCCTCATATGGAGTCAGTTCATTACGTTGCATTCGGAGATCGACTACTTTTGACTGACAAAATTCCAGCCACCGGAAACACAGTGAATTGTTCAAAATCTTTCTTTTTAGTGAACTCCGTGTACACAAACACTGTTCTCAATGCTGGAGTTCATGTGTAGTGAAGGGTGTGTGATGATGTACGGCTATTTTAATAAGGGAACTTTATCAGGATGCAGAGTATATATACTGGCCTTTAGAAATAAAAATCTGCCTGCCTCTATGGGAATTTAACACAGGGGTGTCCTGACTTATGCACCCTGTATTTTAAAGAAGAACATTTATTTATTTACGATACATTATTTATTCACAAAGAAAATTGGTGTCCTTAAAGGTTGGAGTTTTCCTCATTTTTTTAATTAAGGCATTAAGATCAATTTCCAAAAGATGATTTTTTATTCCTCTTTTTAGTCAACATTAGCATGGGTGTGTTGACTTCTAATAATCATCAGGACTCACCTCTCTGACGGACAGCTGAGCCGGGAGAGAAACGGTCAGCACTAGACTGTCAAACTCAAACTGCTGCTTTTTCACAGCATCTGACACCTGTGGAGGAACAGACGACACATAACAGCCGCACGCCAGCACAATATAGATATAAAAACATCCCGTAAAGAATATAGGTAACACTTTACAATACGATATCGCTAGTGAATGCAGTAACTAACAACGGGCAATATATTTCTACAGCATTTATTAACCTTTGCTAATGTTAGTTAACTTTGACTGTCACCGTCCCACAGGTGGGACGTTTGCCATTATATTTTAAAACAATAATATCTTAGTAAAAACCTTAAGTAATATTGACAAACTATATATCATTTGAAAGCTTACAATCTCTAGTTTTCATATTTGGTGACTGATTTTCAAAATAAATTACAGAGGAGCTGTAATTGATCAATTTGCAACAATAATATTTTCATACTCCTAAGGTGTTCAATCCTTTATTTTGAAATAGTGATGAACATGAAAAATCATGAAAAAAATGGTAGAAACCTCAGTTTGTTTTCATGCCAAGAGTTCAAAAGATAGTATTTGTTCAATTATTTTAGAAAAAAAGTTCTGAAAATGTTTTAGAAATAAAGAAAAACCATATATGGAAATGGAGGCGCCCTTATATGGGCAGTAATGTCAACTAGTGAAAAAAGTGTGGTACTGCGCCCAAACAAAATCTTACTGAAAGCTCATTTTTTGAGATATCAACCTAAAATTTAAAACACAACTTGTTCAGATTTTTGGCTTTGATTTTTGTGCAGTTTTAGAGTTACCCAGGTTTTGAAAAAATATATTTTATATAAAATATGAATATTAAAAAAAATTTATTTTATTTTCATAAACTCAAACTTCCATAACTGATTTTCTGTTACACTTTCTTAATTTATTTCACTTCTACAAAAATCTGCCAATTTTCTTCTTTAAAACAAGACCAATCTTACATCCATATTCCAAAGCATTCTTGAGTTACAAACATTTAAGTTCGGAAAGTGCATTTTCATGTATATTCAAAAAAAGGGGGGTGACACCTAAAGGGTTAATAAAAATGTTCCCGTCTGCGTTTCTTCACAGTGCCTTAATTTTAACAGATGCAACTTTTGATCTTAAAAATGTTTTAGTAATTGTATGAGATTAACATTAGTTGAAGATTAGTTCAAGTGTTGTTTATTGTTAGTTCATGTTAACTAAAGTTAAAGAAAGCTTATCATAAAGTGTTACCAGAATATATTTTTGCATGAAGAATACATTTTTATATAAATATATATGTATATATATATATATATATATACAGTAGTGGCCAAAAGTGATGTCCAGCCTAAGGAAATTGCCATCTTCACCCTTTATTTACATATAAAAATGTATTATGTATTGTATTAATGTTAATATTTTTAATGTAATTTGTAAAAATATTGTGTAGTTGCAATTGTTTTATTTGTGATAACGCAATGAAACATGCCGAATTGGCCAGGCGCTCATACAAATAAATTATGAACACAAAATAATATTATGATTATGTTATGATATGTTGTGGTGAGTCAATGTATGATTTTTTTTCTGTAATAATTTTGTTTTTCTGTGCATTTCTTCTGCATAGTAAAATAAAAGCTGTAGTTCACCTTTTTTTTTTGGCCAAATAATTGTCAGATAAATACATTAAGTTTTGTGTTTTGTTCTTCCCTCATATTTTTAACATGTTTAAAAAACATCAAATATTTCCCTCATATTTTTTATTGTTTAATTGAACTTGAAAAAAGCCATTAAAAACAAATATCCCCTCCAGACATCATCACTGCTGTATGTGCTTATGAGACATTTGAATTTTTTTGTATTAATGTATTTTTATTGGAAACGTTCTGTGTGATGGGATTCTTTGTAGATATTACTAAAATGATCATAAAAAGACACACCTGTTTAGCAAAAGTGGGGTGACAGAAGTCCTGCAGGACTCCCAAACAGACGGGACAGATGTCGGAGTCCGGCTCGGCTGGCGTGACGCGATCCTCATCCACTCTCATGCGTTTATTGGGCGGGTCGTCAGTCTCGCCCTCACCAGGGGCATCATGGGACTGCGCGCTGTTCTCCTCACTGACGAAGGCGAGAAGCTCCTTGTGCATGTCCTACGAACAGAAATGCTCATTAAAGGGGTGGTTGATTATGATTTCACTTTTCTAACTTTAGTTAGTGTGTAATGTTGCTGTTTGAGCATAAACAACATCTGCAAAGTTACAACGCTCAAAGTTCAAAGCAAAGGGAGATATTTGCTTTCAAAGAAATTGCTTTTTAAGGACTACAACAAACGGCTGGTAGGGTCTACACGACATTCCTCCCGGGTTAGTGACATCACCAACCCTAAAATTTACATAAACCCCGCCCCCTGAACAGGATTTATAGATTATCAGGAATATGCTAATCAATGGCTAGAAGATAACTACACATAAGCTACATAAATTAATCAACTAAACAGAAATGTCCTGTTGCTTCTACATGCTGTCACTTCTTCTTGAGTCTCTCCATCATTGTCTGACTCCGGTTTGAACATAAAAGGCTAAAAGTTGTTGAAATGTTCAGTGCATGTGTGTGTGTGTGAGGTAAAAGGACACGAGCACTTGAAGCTCCGCCCCCTGTGCCGGGAGCAGCAGCTCATTTGCATTTAAAGGGACAGACACAAAACGGTGCGTTTTTGCAAACCCTCAAAGTGGCAATTTTAACATGCTATATAAACATATCTGAGGGGTATTTTGAGCTAAAACTTCACACACACACACACTGGGGACATCAGAGACTTATTTTACATCTTGTGAAAAGGGCATTATACCACCCCTTTAATGCCTGACACATAAACAGTGATTTTGGGGAAGGGATTGAATGTGAATTTATTTGTTTATGATTAAACGCCACATCAGCAGCAATGGCTATATTCATGGCACTCAAAAGTTTCAATTAAAAAAATAATTATGATTAAAATCTATTCAATTAATTTAACAATTTTCAAACCTCGTATGAGCGTCTGTAAGCGGAGCTGCTTCCCACACAGCAGAAGCGCAGGACACATCTCGCACAGCAGCCGGCGCTCAACAGCTTCCTCACCACGGGACGGTCCTTCTCTCTCAGGGACAGCATACTGAGGGGAACAGCGGCAAAACATGTCCTGAATACATTCAGCGAGTATATGATGATGACATACGTGACCCTGCACCACAAAACCAGTCGCACGGGTATATCTGTGGCAATAGCCAACAATACATTGTATGGGTCAAAATTATAGATTTTTCTTTTATGCCAAAAATCATTAGAATATTAAAGGAGAACTCCGGTGCAAAATGAACCTTTGGTCTAATTACACATTGTTACCTAGTCAACCGTTATCTGAGATTTGTTTTCATGATTATCGAATGTAAATAGTTTTATCTCTAAAAACAGTTTAGCCTATAACGCTAGTATAACGCTAGTATAACGCTAGTATAACGCTAGTATAACGCTAGTATATAGGGGCATAGAGTAATGACAAATAAAAATCGCTTGTTAATACCACTAACAAGGCTCAAAATAGCCCCACACTAACACGGTAGCATAATGAGGGTCCCTACATGCAAACCGAAGCATTGAGAACTGTGTAAGTGTCCAGACAGTTTAATAAGAAGATATTTTATACATACAGTCAACTTCACGTATACAAGCAGAATCCATCTTGGAAAAACAGACTCTATCAATCGATCTACGAACCACCGATCCAAATGCGCTGAACTGTGTAGAATCTCATATGGTCCAGCGCATTTGGATCGGTGGTTCGTAGATCGATTGATAGAGTCTGTTTTTCCAAGATGGATTCTGCTTGTATACGTGAAGTTGACTGTATGTATAAAATATCTTCTTATTAAACTGTCTGGACACTTACACAGTTCTCAATGCTTCGGTTTGCATGTAGGGACCCTCATTATGCTACCGTGTTAGTGTGGGGCTATTTTGAGCCTTGTTAGTGGTATTAACAAGCGATTTTTATTTGTCATTACTCTATGCCCCATATACTAGCGTTATACTAGCGTTATAGGCTAAACTGTTTTTAGAGATAAAACTATTTACATTCGATAATCATGAAAACAAATCTCAGATAACGGTTGACTAGGTAACAATGTGTAATTAGACCAAAGGTTCATTTTGCACCAGAGTTCTCCTTTAAGTAAAGATCATGATCCATGAAGATATTTTTTTAATTTCCTACTGTAAATATATAAAACGTGTAGTGTTGTGAGTGAATGCAGCACAATCGCAAACATAAATGCACAACTTTAAAGGAGATTTTCTCAATGTTTCCATTTTTTTGCAGCCTCAGATTCCAGATTGTCAACTAGTTGTATCTCTGCCAAATATTGTCCTATCCTTACATTGCAACACACCCAAAATGCAATCTGAACACTTAAGAAAACTAAATGCATAAAAATAAATGGTCCTGGTTGTTATTTATTTTGAGAGACAAAGTCTATCTAACGCTTCGCTTAACTACATCATGTCATTAATGTTCTTTTTGTTTTTAATTATTTTTAATGCTACCTTGTGTATTTCCATGAATGTATTTTACGATGCTTTTATTAGATGTGCTGCATAGTTACTAATACATAAAGTGGAAGTTGAAAGGACAGGATGGGGGCAAAAACATCATCTTGATATAAGGACACATATTTTGGAATATTATCGCAAAAAATATTAATACAAAAGGACGTATTATAACAGCGTGCATCAGTTGCACCACCACACATGATCTCTATATGACAAACACAAACAACACTTTGTTTTAAAGATATGACCCCTCTCTAAACATGCTTACCTTCACTGGATCACTTCAGTCCTCACCCATGAGTCCTCCGAGGAAAACAGTGAAGTTGAACCGGTGCTGCTCTGCTTCCACGCGCGAACGCGCACAACACCACATGTGTTTATGAACGCTGTGTCACTCACTGAACTACGCGCTTTATATTAAACACATTTAATCCTGAAGCATAGAAACCGCGCGAATCATATATCACAAAATTACAATACACAAAACACTCTGATATTAGTATGAGGGGCGTTGCAGACCCACTACAGCATATGTACTTACTTACTGCATCTTCGCGGGGCATGTTTTAAGACACCCCTGAACGTCATCCTCACGCGCCGCACTGTCACGCTCGGGGTCCTTTCTCTGCTACCGTCGCGACCGGTGCATCTAGAAGGTTCTGTTTGGGGGAATCCGAGCCGAACGTTATCTGAACCCATCCGAACCGCAGAGACGGCCTAAAGACACCGGCACACGTCCATCTGCGTCTGTGAACTCCGCGGATTAAACCAACGTAAATATTAGCCATCATGCCTGAAATCGGAGCGTTTCCAAGCGGGTATAAAAACAAAGGAGGTGCGTATGTGGACCGGGACAAGCCCGCGCAGATCCGCTACAGCAACATCAGCGCCGGGAAAGGTGAGGATATACATATGAAATCTGCCAGAAACACTGACAGGGGTTTGCTTTATTATATTGTTGCTGCGTCTCATGATGTGCAGTGGAAGCATGAGTCAGGGAAAGTCGTGCACCGTTATAATCACCATGGCAATATCTGCACGAGCGCTTTCATTTCTGCAAACCTGTTAAAAGCTTTAGATGAGGAAAATCTCGCCATGTATGGTCATCATAATCATAATCACAATAACTCACACACACACACACACTGGCGTCCGTATAAGGTGTGGTCTTCATTTTGACAACACATGATGACTTTTAGTTTACAGTCAGTCATGGACACTAAATTAGTATTCATGAATATGTACGTATGAATATTATCTAAGTATAAATAGTTATTTTAGTGAAAATAAAAAACGACGTCACACATTTAATTCATTAAAGTCTTCATTGTTTCTAGAAATTAGAACATTATTTAAAACCGTGTGTGTGTATAAAATATGTGGTAACTAAAATGTATACATTTTTGTATTACTTTACATTTTAATTATTACATATTTATATATAAATTGTTTTTTAAAATATATATATATATATATATAAAACAAACACACTATTTATATATAAATATGTAATAATTATATATATATATATATATATATAACATGTCATAAAAAATAATATAGTTTCTTTTTTTATATTGTGTGTATATATATATATATATATATATATTATATATATATATATATATACACACAATATAAAAAAAGAAACTATATTCTCTTTTTTAGTCATGCACATTTTAGTTACCATATGTTCATTTATATTGGTGAAATATATATCATGTATTTCCATTTTTTTCATTAATATTTTAAATGTATGCTTAATATTTTTAAATATATGATCTTATAAGATTTTTAATTCTTCATAAATTTTGCATTTAAATATGCCAGCATGTGTAATGATTAATGGTTGATCTTGTCTTTTGATTGACAGCTGTCGCAGATGCCATCAGAACAAGTCTGGGCCCTAAGGGCATGGACAAAATGGTACGGTTTTCCATTGATATAAATCTCCTCATATAATATGAACGTTTTATGCTTCACTTAACTTGGCTGTATATCAATAACTGTGTTTTCTGAGCGCTGAAGAATGTTGTTGTTCTCTGCAGATTCAGGATGGGAAGGGAGACGTGACCATCACCAATGATGGAGCCACAATCCTCAAACAGATGCAGGTGCTTCATCCTGCGGCCAAAATGGTACATCATTCATTCATTTCTATAAGCTGAAGGTGCTGCATGAAAGACCAATTGATATTGTTCAGATTACTGACTGCAGATTTATTTTCTAAGGGTTTGGGGGGGGAAATGCACACATATTTTCTAACGATTTGAATGAAAAAAATATTCTAAATGTTGATTTTATGTGATTATTACAAACAAAAGGTGGACATCAACAGTGCAGCACATCAAGAACAGATTTTGAATTGAACATCTAAATGATTCCCACCCATATTATTGCATGTCAAAGGTCACGGCTGGGGGTATCATGGTGTGTGTGTGTGTTTAGATGGTGGAGCTGTCTAAAGCTCAGGATATTGAGGCTGGTGACGGCACTACATCAGTGGTGGTGATCGCTGGAGCTCTTCTTGATGCTTGCTCTAAACTCCTACAGAAAGGTAAGCTTTAGTTACAAAAGTGTGCTTTTTTTTAATGCATGGAACATGTTGGACATGAAATTAAAGGATTATAACCCTCTGATGCATGTTGTCATACAGTGGACAGAGCTTTAAGTCCCCCTGTAGTCAATAATTATATCCCTTAAACCTCATCTTTGATCACCAAAATTACATATTTAAACGTTTTACCTTAAAACAGCTTGAATGTAACTCGACACCCTTGCCTCATTAAGTATACGCGGTTCTATGAATATGCAAATGAGCCCCGCCTCCACTCACTCACTCAGCTCAGAGATCCACTGGTTGACGATCACACGTTGATCTGATTGGTTACAAGGTAGTTTGTGACGTCAGAAACAGCAGCGATTTCAAACCGTGTTTTTGAGACTCTTTGGTTCACTTCAGTTTTAAGCAGAAAAATACTCAGCAATGCTGTCGACTTATGAATTTGCACATGGTTTGTCTTAAGCATATTAAAAACACCACATAGACACATAAACAACATTAAAAGCTTGATTTACACCACAGGGGGACTTTAAAAGCTATTTTGGGGTGTCCTTTGACCTTCATCATTCTGTCATAGTGGTGTTTATTTATGATAACAAAAAATGGTCTGTTCTTCCTGCCAGGAATCCACCCGACCATCATTTCCGAGTCCTTCCAGAAGGCCGTGGATAAAGGTGTGGAGATCTTGACCTCCATCAGTCAGCCGGTGCTGCTCAGTGACAAAGAGACGCTTCTGAACAGCGCCACCACCTCGCTCTGCTCTAAGGTGGTGTCTCAGTACTCCAGCCTGCTCGCGCCCATGAGCGTCGACGCCGTCATGAAGGTCATCGACCCCGCCACCGCCACCAGCGTCGATCTCCGCAACATCCAAATTGTCAAGAAACTCGGGTGAGACGCAGTACAACTGTAAAACCTGGCAGATACGGTTAACTTTGAGAATGAAGGCACACCATAGATTGTAAAAAACAAATATGGACGTAGTGTCCGTGACGTCTGAAGAGCATTATTAGAGCCCAAAGTGGGCGGAGCTGGCCGTCACCATCTTAACAGCGCGTCACTCCCGGATAAACGAAAGTGGGCAAAGAGGCGGGATTAGCTGACGCTAACAGACAGCAGACAAACAGATAGTAGTGAAGCAGCGGCAATCCACCTGTCACTCAAGTGGCCACGCCCTTAATTATGCAGAACTTTAAGCCTTAATATAATGTAAATGGATGAGTTATGAAAAAATTCACCCTCCTCACAGTTGTCATGAAGAGCAAAATGATCTATATTGAACAGAACCACTTTTTGTACCAGGCTGTAAACATATATTTTTTTTTTTCCTGCTGTAAAGTTGGGCATTTTAACATGGGTGTTAATGGGATTGACTCTTTTGCAGCTGTCTCTAGTGGTCAGTCGATGAATTGCAGTTTAAGTCACTTCAGTGTTAGATTCAAGAAAGAGACAGAAAGGTTGCCGTTTGAGACGCATGGAAAGGGATACGTTGTCGAAAATATTGCAAATATTATTCCGTTTCATGTTTGCAGGTTACAGACAGTTTTCAGGTTGCAAAAGCAAATTCATGGGTGTGTTTGTGTTTGCAGAGGAACCATTGATGACTGTGAGCTCGTGGATGGTCTGGTGTTGACTCAGAGGGTGAGCACTGCGGTGTCCCGTGTGGAGAAGGCCAAAATCGGCCTCATCCAGTTCTGCCTGTCCCCTCCCAAAACTGATGTACGTGGTCATTTTAAAATAAAGAACTTGTTAAAAAGTGAAATGTTTCTTCTTGCATCAATAGCATGCATTGGTCGAGATCGTAGTCATTGTTTTAATGTGTTTGTGTGATGCTTTTGTTGGGACAGATGGACAATCAGATCGTGGTGTCGGACTACGCTCAGATGGACCGTGTGCTCCGTGAGGAGAGAGCTTACATCCTCAACCTGATCAAACAGATCAAGAAAGCCGGCTGCACTGTGTTGCTCATCCAGAAGTCCATCCTGAGGTACAACATCACCACAAACCTCCGTCACACAGTCGCTGACAGGGAGGAAACCTGAAACACTAACCTTGCTATATACAGTACTGGCCGAAAATGATGTCCGGAGGGGATTATTAAACAAACTAAATATGGGAAGAATACACTAAACTTAGACCTGGTTTCACAGACAGGGTTTAGATTAAGCCAGGATTAGGCCTTGGTACAATTAGAACATGTGTGACCCTGGACCACAAAACCAGTCACATGAGTCCATTTTTTAAAATTTGTATTTATATGTCGCATGAAAGCTGAATAAATAAGCTTTCATTGATGTATGGTTTGTTAGGATAGGACAATATTTGGTCGAGATACAACTAGTTGAAAATCTGGAATGTGAGGGGTGCAAAAAAATCGAAACATTGAGAAAATCGGCTTTAAAGTTGTGCATTTATGTTCACGATTGTGCTGCATTTACTCACAAAATGTTTTTAAATATATATTTAAGGTAGGAAATTTACAAAATATCTCCATTGAACATGATCTTTACTTAATATCCTAATGATTTTTGTCATAAAAGAAAAATCGGTAATTTTGACCCATACAATGTGTTGTTGACTATTGCCACAGATATACCCGTGCGACTCGTGACTGGTTTTGTGATCCAAGGTCACATTTAAAGGAATATTCACTTAAAATAAAGAGTTGAGTCATTTACCCTGTATGAGTTTCTTTCTTCTGCTGAACACGAAATAAGATAGTTTGAAGAATGTCTGTTACCAGGAAGTTGATAGACCCCATTGACGACCATAGCAGGAAAAAAAAAAACTATGGAAGTCAATGGGGTCCATCAACTGCCTGGTTACCAATATTCTTCCAAATATCTTCTTTTGTGTTCAGCAGAAGAAAGAAACTCATACAGGTTTACTCAAGCTTGTTGGCCAGTGCATGTCAGCGGTCTCAACGGGTTTGTGAATCCCTGTGTCTTTCAGAGATGCCTTGAGTGATCTGGCCCTTCACTTCCTGAATAAGATGAAGATCATGGTGATCAAAGACATTGAGAGAGAGGAAATTGAATTCATCTGCAAGGTATGACCAGCAGATCCAGCGCTGTCGTGAAACCATTAAATGCTTGCTGACACTTTATTTCAAGGTGACGTAGTTACACGTTACTACATGTACTTACTATAGGAAAAACAGTAAATTATGCGTAATTACATGCAACTAACCCTAAACCAAACCCTATTTAGTTCATCAATATTGCTCAGTACTTAGAGTAAGTACAATGTAACTGCGTCACCTTAGATAAAGTGCAACCAAATGCTTTTTAGTGTCAAATCTGTGTCTATCTAATACACACATTCTGAAGTGGACGTGCCTCTTCTTTCCATCAGACTATTGGCACCAAACCTATAGCTCATATTGACCAGTTCACTCCAGAGATGCTGGGAACCGCCGAGCTAGCAGAAGAGGTTAGCCTGGACGGATCTGGCAAACTAGTGAAGGTAACACACGTTTTTATAGCATAGATGCATCTACACACATCTCCAACTGAACATGTTTTTTTGTTTTTTTCATGCATACAGGATGAGAAACAGAATTAATATTTAGTTATAAATGTATTTACACACACACTCAATGCAGAGATTCAGATGTTTCAGTTCTCTCCGTGCTGGATAATGACACTAGTGTGGTGTTTTGTGTTTGTAGATCACAGGATGTGTAAATCCCGGAAAGGACGGTCAGTATTGTCGTCCGTGGTTCCAACAAACTGGTGATTGAGGAGGCCGAACGGTCCATCCACGACGCCCTCTGCGTCATCCGCTGTCTGGTCAAGAAGAGGTAACCGACCGCAAGAGACCCCGATGGGTTATGCGTTTCTCACATAAACTGGCAGTTTTAGTTTCATATTTAAAGTATTTCATTTAAAAAAAAAGTTGTTTCATATTCAAATAATTCAAATGTTTATATATTTTTGCATTATTTATATTCAAATATATCAAAATATATATCTTTTGGCATTATTTATGCAGTGTAAGTGCTACTTCAGATGAAGGATCTGTTAAGATTTTGTTAATACTGACCGATTTCATTTGATTGGTAACTGTTGTCTTTATATCGAATTTGATTAAATGTTAAATGTGAACTTTTCAATGAGGTCACATTATATAATGCATTAACTAACATTGAGCAATATATTTTTTACAGCGTTTAATAACTTTTGTTAATGTTACTTATTAGAAATGCTCATGTTATTTCACAGTGCATTAACAAATACAAAAATGTATTGATAAATGTCGAGATTAATAAGTGCTGTAGAAGTATTGTTGATTGTTAGTGTATAATTACTAATGTAAACAAATCAAAGCTTATGGTAACGTGTTACTGAATGTGTTATGTAGTTGAGGTGCTATCATGGCAAAATAACCTTTTAAAGTTCATACACTACACGGTTAAATGCATAGTGTGTAAGTGCTTAATTTTGAGACTCCGCAGAAGCAGTTTGCTAACTCTTCTCCCCGTGCGTCTGCAGATATCTGATTGCTGGTGGTGGAGCTCCAGAGATTGAGCTGGCTCTGAGGTTGGCTGAATATCCCGCAGTCTGGCCGGCATGGAGGCGTACTGTGTGCGCGCGTACGCCGACGCCCTCGAGGTCATCCCCTCCACTCTGGCAGAGAACGCTGGTCTTAATCCCATCTCCACTGTCACGGAGCTGCGCAACAGACACGCTCAGGGAGAGAAGACAGCCGGGATTAACGTCCGCAAGGTGTGGCTTTCAAGCACCCGCTCAATAGTGCCATCTACGGACCGAAAGCTGTAAAGTCAGTCAGAAAACGAATGCCTAACATGTGTTTTGGTCTCTCAGGGGGGGATCTCTAACATCCTGGAGGAGCTGGTGGTTCAGCCTCTGCTGGTCTCGGTCAGCGCACTCACCCTGGCCACGGAAACGGTCCGCAGCATCCTCAAGATTGATGATCTCGTGAGTGATTTATGTCTAACGAGCTCACCCAAAAATTTGTTCACTTTCTTTTATCCATTACTCACCCTCGAGTTTGTTTCTTCTGAATATATTTTGAAGAATATTGGTAACCAGACAGTTTCTGGACCCCATTGACTTCCATAGTAGGACAAAAAAAAAAAAACGGACAATAGACAATAAGGACCATCAACTGTCTGGTTACCAATATTCTTCAAAATATATTTTGTTCAGCAGAAGAACAATATGAGGGTGAGTAAATTATGAAAAATGATTTTCCCTATGATCCCTTTAAGTATTTAACAATACACCACAAGTAAAAAGGGTAAAAAAAAATAATTAATATATATCATCATACTTCACTAGTTGATTGATGTAGATTAATAATTGCACACAAAAAAAAATGGTATTACAAGTTTTCTGAAAAGTTATGTTTAAATTTGCAGATGATATATTACTAATTTGCATAAATGTGCAAAAGGTTCAAAATTCCTGTTTCATTTTGTTCACATACATACTAAAAGTTTTTACAGATGGGATTTTTGATTTCTACTTTTTTAATCCATGAATTAGAAAATACTGTCAACAGCCAGAAAAAAAACTAAACTTTCACTTTTTTTTAAGGAATAAATGACATACGAAGAACCTTTTGAATATTAATAGGAATAAAAGTGTAAAGTTTGGTGTATGTAAGTGCTGCTGAAGTGGAGATGTCTTGCTCAGTGAAGGAGAAACAACTCAATTTTTAGAAAACGCCTTTAAAAAAATTATTGTGAGCAAAATTACAGGCTCAAATGGATAAAGTGCAATAAAATGGGTTTTCTTTCTAGTCTAAAACAAGTTGTAAAAGCCAAACAGCACAACATTTTTAAATTGGCCAGTGCATGAAAACCAACGCTTGTCTTGCCTTAAAAGACCATTCGTGCTGATGTTGACCGTAAATGGCCAAACATTAATGACGTCTCATTTGTTCTGCAGGTGAACACACGATAAAGTGAATGTCTAGTGAAGGAAGATCCCAGTCCACGCAAGAACCCCGTTAAGACCAACCGATCTGTCGCTGTCTGTAGCTGTTACCTGGAGTAATTTAATAAAGCATGTTTTTTTGACACGGTAACTGGTTTTTGTTGTCTTTGATATGTGGTGCATATAATAATTTATTTACATGGTGGTTGGTTGTCGTAGCCAGTGCATTACTGCATGTCAGGAAGTTTAATCTTATTAGCTAATCTGCTTATGTGATCAGAGACAGGGCTCTGCTGTGAGGCTTGGAAGTCTGAGATCAACATCCTTATTTCTAATCAACAACCTTCCGAGATAAAACCCAGTATTGTAGCACACACACACACACACACACACACACAAACAAGAATGGGACATTGGGTCACCTAAATTAAATTGAGTGATAAACTTGTATTTCCCATCAACTAAAAAGAAAAACAACAACTTATGGCATCAGTGTTGTCGAATGCACCTGCTGCAATTATCCAAATTGTGTTAAAATTGATTAAAAATTCAATATTATTCTGCAATTCTGTTAATGGTGTAATTACCTTGGTGTCAATTTTATGCAATGTTCCATTCTATTGGATGAAATCATGCCATAATATTGCATGCTAACATTTTTGGGCATAGCTAATTACACTTTTTGGTTATTATTACACAAATTGTATTAATAAAAATGGTATTGTTTTTTTACAACTAACATTGTCAACATTTGACATTATGGTTTTGCTTCACTTAAACGCATACATCGGGTCTTTGGTGACCCTCCTCGTCAAATGTTTTTTTTTTTCAACCTACAGTATAAGAAAAAAAATCAAAAGAATGCATTTTCCCACTAAGTTTTTGTAAAAATTGTATTGGGTCACTAACAACCTGAGGTGTGTAACGGCGTAAGTTAAATTGTTTCTCCACAACAATAATTGAATCTTTGATGACTGAATATGTGCAATTCACCTTTATTCTTCAGGGTGGCGCTGTCTGATACACAACGATGAAGTGACGTTTCACTCATAATCATCGCAGGCAGAAAACAAAAGAATAGTTTTTTTTTTTTGTTGAATCATCAGCCAAACTTGAAATGGCTCAGTGATTTATTGCAGAGAAAGTACTAAACGATCAAATATTGGAGTTACCGTCACTTGATGGATCTGGTGAAGAAGCTGTCGGCGATCAAAATATTGATTTTGGAGATGTTGAAAATGATAGTTTTGAGGATATGTTTAGTTTGAGATCGTGATTATGAGCCAGATGCTGAATGTATTGAGGAAATTAGCTCTGACAAGGACAGTGATGATGGTATAAAACATCTGCTCAAACTGAACCATTCCGAGCACCAAAAGGTAACAAAATATGCTTTATTATATTCTTCTGTAATTGTTACTCTAATATCAGGAGATCTTTATATGATCGCGACAGGTATAGATCCGTTATATATAGATCCAGGTCGATAAAGACCCGAATATGTAAAAATGATTGGTGAAACATAACAGTCATTAGAGTCAGGAGCTGGAACAGGCCATAAAAATTATATTAAAATGTATTATTTATATTTTGCTTATATTGCTTAAAAATTAACTGGAAATTAATTTGTACACTAGTAATGTAAAATACCATCTGCCTTTTTAGATACATGTAAATACATATAATTAAAACATCCGTGCTCAGAAATAAAAACGGCTTTTATAGATGCGCGCTCCCGTGGCTCAGCGACGTCACTGCGGCTTCCCGACGCTACGCGGTCGTCAAGGAGACGCGCACCTGTTACAGTCAGAGAAGCAGACACTGACAGTCTTTACTTGTTAAATTATATTATTAAATCTACCAGTCTGGGAAGGAAGAGAGACAGATATGGAGAAGTCCCACCGAACTAATGTCCTGGTGACGTCCTGTCTGAAGACGCCGGTGGACCCGCACACTAAAGTCCCGTTAGCTCAGTATGAGAGGGAGCGAGCACTGGACAACAGGCACTATGAGAAAGAGGTGACTAAAACATATTCAACTGCATTTATTATTGACTAAAGTATTAAAGAAAGTCCTTTTAATTATATATTGGGTCAAAATTGGCCAATATAACACAATAGAGATATATTTCACAAAGCGAAGCACGCTAATTCATGTTTTTAGTCAATGTCTTCCTGGCAATATCCATCGTTTGGGCTTAAACATGATTTACACAATGTTGAAAGTAATAGTTGTGTAACAGACTAGGGGTGGTTAAACATCTCACTAATGATGATGAAGAAGAAAGATTAACCTTCTTTAGTTGTATATTGAGGTTCAATAAGCATGTTGTGCTAATTTTGTAAGTAAGGACATCAGTAGGAAAAATCTATTGACTAATGTGGTTGTTAAGATTGTTTACTTGTATATGTATGCTAAATAAATAAACATCAAAGGTTACAATTATTCACAAGTAAACTTTTATGATTTTTTTTATTTTGCAATAAAGCCTACATGTCCTAATTTAGCTTACACGTGTATGCTGTAGGTTTCTTCTCAAATATGGTGAAGAGCCGTGAGACAATATAATGTATGAATGAAGAACAATCTGCCATCTGTCCCTAAAGACGACAGACCTGCAGATTAACAGCTTACACACACACACACACACTGACCGCACGGCGCACACTACTGTTTTCCAGACAAGCATTTCATGAAAAAGAGTCTGACGTATGAAGACACTTGAATCTCAACCTACACTCCTTGATTTCAAAGCATAAACTTTTGTTTGTCAGTCAAAGGATCAAAATCTTACAGAATTGGCGAGATATGCTCTTACATTAACTCTATGTAAGAGCAAGGCATATAGTAGGCCAACCATAAAAGTATATCAATAGCCATAGGTATGCATTTACATTTATTCTTAACCAGCTATATGGACTTCAGTGAGAAGAAGAAGTATGTAAGCAAATCAGCCTGTTGTCATTGTGTGTCTCTTAATAGACGGAGTATGACTCTGGATCGGAGCTGTTGGCTGATGATCCTCCTGCTAAAGACAGCAATACTCTGCTGATCAAAGACTACCGTGTAACGGGCGATCACATCGACCTCAGGGAGTTCTACTTCTCAAACCAGGAGTACTACCGTAAACTAGAGCAGCTGAAGACGGCTCATCTCCAGACCATGGCCGAACTCGAACTCATGTATCGCAAGAAACTGGACCTCAAAGGGGTGAGCGATGCGGACAACACTGATCGGATCAATCTGTGAGTTTATACATCTTTTCTTGTCTTTTTTTCAAAACGCAAACTTTTCATATAAATGCATTTGTAGTTGTTGGCTTTTACAAACTGAAGTGATTCTGGGTACAGAAACTACCCTACAAAAGTTTGGGGTCGAAGATTTTTTTTAGAACTCTCTTCTGCTCACCAAGATTGATAAAAAATAGTAATATTGTAAAATATTATTACACTTTAAAATATCAATTTTCTATTATAATATACAGTACACTGCCCGCACCAATCCAGTCATAGACTCTTAAGCATTTGCCTATTTAAATCCAAACAGCGACTTTTTTTTGTGGCCGTGCATTTTAAAATGTCATTCATTCCTGTGATCAAAGCTGAATTTTAAGCATCATTACTCCAGTCATTAAATCACTCTAATATGATGATTTGATGCCTAAGAAACATTTCTGATTATTATCAAATCAATGTTGAAAATTGTTGTGCTGCTTCACATTTATGTGGAAACGGTGATACATTTTTTTCTTTGATGAATAGAAAGGTCAAAAGAACAGCATTTATGTGAAATAGAAATATTTTCTAACATTATAAATGTCTTTACTGTCATTTTTGATCAATTTAATGCATCCAATTCCTTGCTGAATAAAAGTATTGCTTTCTTTTAAAAGAAAATCTTACTGACCCCAAACTTTTGAACAGTAGTGTATAACGCAGAACGAATATTATAACACAGAACGCTTTAGCTTATTAATAAAATTAGAAAATGATTCACATTTTTTTTTATACAGCTCCCCAGATATAACCGGTGGTCTGAAAAAAGCCCAGTCTGCTCTAGAGCTGCGGAGGACTTCAGACTCCTCTGACCTTTCTGATGAAGAGTCCATTGATGAAAACGGCCAAAGAGACGGCAACACAGAGAAAAGCCTTCATGTCTCGCCCAGAGAGCACATTAAGAACATGTGGCATGACTTCAGTGTCAACAATCTTTCTCCGCCTCAATGGCAGCCGTTTTCATCATCCCTGCAGAGCTTGCCTACTGACTGCCAGACTGACTGCAAACCCAAAAGACGGATTAGAGGTCAACGGCTACACAAACGCAAGCAAAACGCAGACGATTATTCGCATCCTAGAGTCACGGTTCCCAAGCCTTTCCAGATGACCCTCCGTGAGTTGGAACTGCGCAAGAAGGGCGTAAAATCCCGCTCTGAGATCGAACGAGAGAACGAGGATCTCCGTCGCCAGTTAGACGAGCTAACCGAGTGCCAGAGGAAGTTTCGTGCCAGTCCGGTGCCCGCGCACGTGCGCCTCGCGCTCTACGAGGAACAGCAGGAGCGCGACGAGGAGCGCCGGCGCCTCCATCGGGACACGGAGCAGAAACGTCTACACACCTCGCAGAGACCCTTCAGCTTCCTGGAGCGCGAGCGCCTGAAGAAGG
The DNA here is from genome assembly GCA_033366665.1 of Phoxinus dragarum. NCBI lineage: Eukaryota > Metazoa > Chordata > Actinopteri > Cypriniformes > Leuciscidae > Phoxinus > Phoxinus dragarum. Next base: position 52,106 of record JARPMJ010004047.1, read on the forward strand.
AGCAGAAGGAGGCCAGGCTCCGCGAGCAAACGCTCAAGCACGTCAAAGAGGAAGAGGAGAGGAAAAAGTGCCCGTTTAAGGCTAAACCCGTCCCGCGGGCGGTGAGGGAAGCAGCGTCGGGTGAGCAGCAGAAAGAGGAGGAGCTCTACAGGGCGATAAAGATGCAGATGCGGGCGAGAGAACTTCTGCACAACGCATCCATGCCTCCTAGCATGCTAGCACGGCATCTCAGCGAGAAACAGACGCCCAAAGCCGTCCAGGACGACGAGCCGGCCCACCAACCCAAAATCAACACTGAAGTTCCAGACTTTGACGCCAGCTACAGGAGGTTTCGTAAGCAGCTGGAGAAGAGCAGAGAAGTGCGGCCCGTGACGGCATGCGAACCCTTCCAGCTGCGCACGGCGGACATCGCCTCGCACAAAGAACGCATCGTGGCAGAAATCGAAGCAGAGACACAGAGCCCGAAACGGTCACGCTGGCCGTTTGTGAGCCCACGCGCCCTCTCGCCTTCCTCATCCCGTTGCTCCTCGCTGTCCGGAAGCCAGGAGTGCTTGACCGCTAAGATCACGGATGCAGCCAAGAAACGGCAAGAAGCTGTGAGGTAACTGTGATGCCCAACCCTGCTTTAAACCCCAATCCCGCTAGAGCTTTCCAAGTGAAATCCCGTGTCTCCGGCTTTTGGGGATTCCAAAGCTGGAATTTGACTTTCCCGGCCAGTGTGTCTCCAGTTAATAACCCAATGAACAGTGAAAGACTTTACTGAGATGTAGATGCCCCTGAATCCTCCCGCTGCTTTCAAGTCCTCCTGGGAGGTTCAATGGGATTGATTTTGGTCCAAAGTGTAGAAGTCACAAAGACTTTTTTTTAAATCTCTGTTGGAGAAATACTTCTGAAACCAAGGCTGCTGAAAAAGTGGACGGCCAATGTTGGACTCTATTGCTGCTATATGGCAAAAAATCATATTAATAAGAGTAACATGCTTTTCTGCATTTAGCCAAAATGAAGCGCAAATGATATGATGGAAATGCAGAGGGAATGTGTAGTTTTGTCATGCAAGCTTCATCAATTCATAATCCAGGTAAATATGTACTTTCTAGCAAGCTTTAGTGCAATTCTTCATCAATAGTACAGAACTAATCAGTAAATTGACTATTAACAATGTCCAATTAATTGACATCTCCAACTTGTTTGGCACTCAAAGAGTTTCCCACTATAAAGTGTTACATTATGGTGGCACAGATGTGTGTGCATGTTAGAAAATACAGTCATTGTGACGTGACTTGAAGGCAGCATTTATCCCAAACCCTGTCCCTTACCGTAGCGCCGTCATCCCATAAGTGGAGTCCCTCCTTCAAAAGTTCAGTTCTGACAGCTCTCTACTCCCACGAGTAGAAAAGTACTCGAGCAAAGAAAGCAGACCGAAGACGAAGAGGAGAAATGGAAGGAGAAGCAAAAACTAAGAGAGAAGAGACTGCAAAAAGTGATCACAAAGCGAGCCCAGGCAAACGACCCGCACGTGGCCCTGGCTCAGACCTGCCCGTCCAAACTCAAAGAGTTCAGGTAAACGCCGCTGTCATTACATTCAGGTATTTATTTCAGTGTATGTCTGTACACAATAAGTGCATTGTATCAAAAATGATTCATTTAAATGGTAGCACTTTATTTTACAGTCCTGTTCCCCATGTACATACTGTGTACTTATTATAATAATTGCAATAACTGGGTATAGTACTGGCCCTGGGTATAATATTGCAATTAACTAGGTACTACTCGTAAACCTAACCCATGTAGCTACCTTATATTACCAAGTACTTTCTTAGGTAAGTACATGAAAGTGCATTTACTGTAAGATAAAGTGCAACCAGATTTTGCTCAGAATTATGCATTTATATAACCATACTGATTGACCACTTGAACAAACGTCTGCATGATGAAAACTACCTAAATTATCAGAGACCTTTGGAAAAAAGTACTTTCAAGAATTTTTGGGAAAAAAATATTTGAAATGTAATTGGATTTTTTTAGTTGGTCTCCCATTGAATTACATGGAGAGGGTGGGGTTTAAGACTTAGACTAATCACTTTTCAGAATTGTGCATTTATTCATATAAATGCTTATATACTGTACATGTGCACATGGGGAACAGGAAACAAGATCTCCAGAGACAGAGAGAGTTCCAGCAAGAGATGAGAGGAATCCAGGAAAGAGTGAAGGGAAGACCTCTGCTACTGGAGCAGGTTGCTCAGGTGAGAGCTGTTTATTAAAAAAAATTGACTAAGAAAAAGTTTCCTTTTTGGATTTTTTTTTGTGCAGATTTTTTCATTTGATTATAAAAAAAATAAATAAAAATATTTACATTTAAAAAAAAAAGTGTACTAAGATTTTTTTTGGAAATATTTTGTGCAACTCAAGTCAAGTCACCTTTTATTTATATAGCGCTTTATACAATACAGATTGTTTCAAAGCAGCTTTACAGTGATAAACTGGAAAAGAATGCATTGTTGATTCAGTTCCGTTGTAAAGATCATCAAACATTAAATTAGTTCATTTCATCTATAAAGCAGTTCTGCAAAAAAAAATGTCCATTGTCCAGCTCAGCTCAGTACAGTCATATAAATAATATTGTTGAATATTAAGTGAGAGGACAAGCATCTCAAAGATATCTACAAATAATGTTGATGAAAATGATCATGTAAAGCTCTCTCTCTCTCAGATGAATGCTAAGAGAGCAGCAGAAAAGCTGTATTCTGCCACTTTGCATGGATGTGGTCTGAGTGAGTCCTTCATCAGCAGTAAAGCTCCTCAAGCCTCGACACACAGACAGACTCCAAGCCCCGCCCACTCAGGCAGCCTGACTCCACCCACAGACAGGTACGACAGGTGTGACACTCACACACAGGAATAAGGTGTGACACATACAGGAATGTGCAATAAACTTCCGTATTGTGTTAAACTGTTTGCATCACTTCCAGTCTTTGTTGTAGCCTAAGTGCTTTGTTATACATAGAGCTGTTTTCCTCAAGATATAAGGAGCGAGCAAAGATGAGCATAACCGATGTCTATCACATGCAGGCTGATATCTGATTATATGTCCATAGATATCACCATCAGTTCGTACTGCCGATAACACTTTCTCCCACAAGCGGATGCAATGAGGCCTGTTTTCCTGTTCGCTCATTGATGTCCGACATAAAGCCTATTCTGTCATACATTTTAAGAGCATATTTAAAGGAATTATTATCTTTCTCAGAGTCTCTGAATTGTTTTCTTTCATTTTTCCATAGTAAAATCAGACACGAAGATCATGAGGAGCTTGCAAACTCGCGGGATTTTCCTCTCGATGATTATCCAGATGATTATGAGGAGTACGACCACGACATGGAGGCAGGACACATGGACAGAGATGAGGACGAGAAGCTCAATGTGTGTCATGACAGTGATGAGGAAAAGGGCAATGATGAAAGACACTCACATGGAGACGAGTTGGATTTTGATGATGAGGATGAGGATGACCGTCATAAGGACGATGACATAATCAGTAAGCACAGCCAGAGCAGAAAGGGTAGCGAAAGTAATAGCAGTCAGCATAGCAACAGGAGCAGAACAGGTAGTGTTAATTAGTTAATTAATTCACTAAGAGAAATGAAAAGATCAGAAAAGTGATGAGAAACAGAAATGACCCTAGTGGAGAAGACGGGTATTTTCCTAAGATATGTCATTTGCTTCTGGCTATTTGATGTGTTTTTGAACTGAGAAAACCTCCATAGTAAATTGTTGTTGGATACATGTATAATAGATTGAATCTTAAAAACCTTGTTAAGAACATGTCCAGATCACATTTAACCTTAAAATAATAATTAAAAAAATAAGAATAATATGTCAAATAAAAATGTATTAATTAAACTATATATATATATATATATTTTTTTTTTAGGTAGCCTACTTATACATCATGGGAGTATTTAAGTACAATAAATAATAATAAAAAACATATTGCAATTGTAACAAAACAAAAACAATAGTACTGAGGATCACCATTGACAACAAAGAGATTTTGCAAAAAACAAAAGAAAAACCCTCAAAAATATAATAGATGCATTATAGTAATGGGAATTTGCTGAATTATCTTGAAAATAATCATGCAATGGCCATGATTATTTTGATAAATGTATAATTTCTTATTGTTTATATGGGGCAGAATGTGACATGTTTACATGACATTCGCTCAATAAGCAGTTATGAATGTAGCATACATGTGGAAATATGTCTATCCCCTAGTCAGATATATTTAACAAAGGGCCCAAAACACTAAATTATCGAATATGTTACACATTAAATGACTGTGTTTGTATGTGTGTGACTATTAATGGGCGAAAATGAAACTTAATATGTGAAAATAAACTTTATTATTACAATTTTCATATTTATTTGATTGTTTTTTGACTTCTTAACTATAAACACGAGCATATAGAGCATTTCAAACATGAGCCACAGCCTAAAACCGCACAGCATGGTCAGTTACCGTTTGTAGATCACGGGCAACATCTCAGTAATTTTCCATGCTCCACGCGGTCCAGCCCACCTCACGCTCACGCTGTGATGCAAAACCCGCCTCATACATGAGACCAAGGGCAAAATACGCGCTGGGAGGGGTCAATCCTGACGGACAGCGATTCTAGCCAATCACATGCGAGCAAGGTACCCGCCCCGCTCTCTCTCCAGCCAATCAGCTGCAGCGGAGGGCGTGTCCACAGTCCGAATTTTACGCGGCGCTACGGGCTGAAAACTAAACCGAGATGGAATATGCCAGTCTGAACCGGTTTCAACCGGTCTTGCGTGTGATGCATGAGACTGGAGAGGAGCTGGGTCACAGTCTCTCGCAGATATTTGATATAAAACAACGTTTTTTATGCAATAGACAAAAGAATAAACTAACGATTGCTTTGATGCTGTTGTTATAAAACGGACTGAGTTGTTAAAGCGAGCTGTAAACCGTCATACAGAGAGACAGATTAACTAACACGAGCTGCTGACTGAAAGAGGACCCGGACTCAATTGCTGAAGACAATAATTAAAAATAACACCGAAATTGTGTGTTTCGGGGGTTTTTCATGTATCGTTTTCTCTGCACTGTAGTGTGTATGGCTATACATTGAGGTAACCAGCTAACGTTAGTTAGCATTTAAAGTGAACTTGCTTTATACTCAGATTGCCTTTTGAATATTTGTACACACGCTATCGTTTAAAATGAGATAGATCAAACATACCTTTTTTTTTTTACCTGACGTATTGATCTTGTTTTGACGCGACGCATATTTCCACGACTCTAAAGTACCCAGTTCCAGATTCCTAAACCACGTTAGCATTGTTTTGGGGGTTTTTTCAGCGAAAAGAGGAGTTTTGTTTAAAACAGGTAAGTTAAAGGTGTTCGGTGAGATGGTTGTGTGTGATAAATATGAACAACTAAGATAAGCGAGTTGAATGAAGTGCTGGTTTGCTGACATTGCTGATGTGAAACAGAAACAAAAACGCGTTTTGTTCCTTCTCGCTGCCCATAGCTGCAGAAGCTCAGCTTGAATTCATGTGGGCTGCTTTCTAAAAAGTTGAATGAGTCTATATTAAGATATTTTAATTCAAATTGTAATTATGATTTTTTTTAAAGCTGTACACACAGTTAATGTTGATCTGTCATGTTAGCGCTTCTTTAGCATGAAAAACTAAAATCAGGGATCTCAGCAAAACTGCACTCGGTGTCATTTATAGGTTGTATTTCAGTGTAAATGCGTGTTTTGTGGACCCACGTGGTGTGAGCCACTTTTTTACTCTAACTTTTAATATTAGAAATTACTCTGGTTAAACAACTAACGTTAGTAGTGTAGAGGTAATATTAGTACTCCTTTTGTACAAGAGTATCATTTTAGTTTTTGTTAATATTTATCATTTTATTTTTCGTTTTAGTTAAAATGGTAGTAATTTTGTGTTTTTGACATTAGTTATAGTTATTAGACTGTTATTTTATTAAACCCGTGTTTCGAGTTTGGAAGTTCAAGTACTACAATTTAAACAAATGAAAATGAGCAACATGGCATTGACAACTAACTGAAATAAAATATTTTATTTCAATTAACTAAACAATTTTAGTCAATTCAGAAGCTAAAAATTAATTCATTGAAATGATCAACTTGATAATGGGATGAGGAGTCAAAGGAGTGTCACTTGGCATTTGATGTCTAAAAGATGTGGCGCGTCTTGTTCCCCGGTCTCCTGCAGCTCTATGCCGGCAGACATGACCATGTTGGCGGATCACACAGCACGACAGTTGCTGGACTTCAGTCAGAAGCTAGACATCAACCTGCTGGACAATGTCGTCAACTCCATGTACTATGACGTGGGATCTCAGGTACGAGTTAATTTGCCAAATCCGAGACAATTCTGACGTTTTGAACGCTTCAGATCGTACTTTGGTGTTTGGCCAGACCCGTACAGTGCATCAAAAGTGGTTTTCGTTATTTTAGCAAAGGCTTGCACAAGAAGTCCTCACCAACCTGAAGGACCACCCAGATGCCTGGACCAGAGTGGACACCATCCTGGAGTTCTCACAGAACATGAAGACAAAAGTATGTCAACGTTAACGCCTTTCTACATTTTGACAGGCAAATGTTTGTTCTATATTGAGTCCTGCTACTGACTTTTGGTTCAGTTTGTTTGGATGATGTGAACGCTGTTTTCTGAACTCGGGTGCGCATTTGCAAACAGTACCCAAGTCTGATTATGGTGTGAACTCTAGTACTGTTTGCTGCTGATTTTCTGATACTGTATGCCAAATAATCTGTTCTTGGAGTGCATATGCAAAACAATAGACCTGACACTTTTTCTATAATGTTCTGGTCATTATATTACTAACTTTTCAAATCCGTCCCTCAGCAACTTTTTACATATAGATTTTTTAAATATAGATTTTTGGATGTATTGTCAGTACTGGGCTCGCAGTTCACATGTTGTGTGTGAGTAAGTGAGTTAGACCGTGTTTGTCTGCCATCACCAAAGACCATTTTTAACCCAATCATTTTTTTTCCTGGGTCAAAAATGGTCAAATTTTTTTCTGCCACATTAAACTGATGTTTAATCCTTTTGTTGTCTGTATTGCAGTACTACGCCCTTCAGATACTGGAGACAGTGATCAAAACGCGCTGGAAGATTCTTCCACGAAACCAATGTGAAGGTGAGGGATTGTATGACGACACTGTTCTTTGCCTCAATGTCAGGGGATCCCAACTCTGGCCCTCAAGATCCAATTTCCTGCAGAGTTTTACTCCAACCTGAATCGAACAAGCTAATCAAGGCCTTCAGGAAGTTATAGACGGGTGTGTTTGATCCAGGTTGGGGCTAAACTCTGCAGGACAATAGATTTCGAGGGTCAGAGTTGAGTCGCTCTATGGAGAATCTACTCCACATTACATAACTATACTGTCATATGAAAACCAAATGACTCCCTGCGCAAGACCTGCACAAAAAAATCTGACAGCTCATTCTGTTCTCAGGAATTAAGAAGTATGTCGTTGGGCTGATCATCAAGACTTCCTCTGATGCCAACAGCGTAGAGGTAATAAGGGTCCTCCAGATGTTTCTACAAAATGCACCAGTGTTGTTTAAGTATAATGTCATATTATAGTTTTATTAATATTTTAAATTAGTTTAAAAATATATATTTTCCATTTTCATCTTACTACAGGTTTTGTTGTTTCTATCCTTTTTTTTAATTAGTTCAGTTTTTTTAATTAACTTAAACTAAATGAAAAAGAGAAATGTTGCTTTGACAAACAAACTGAAATAAAATAGTAGGGATGCACTGATGAAAATATGAATATATTATGTAATATATAATATTAATTTAGATTTATCGGCTTTCCAAATATATATATTCATATATATATAGGAAAATTTGGGCCGATAGTTTTTTTTTTTTTGGAAAGCCGATAAATCTAAATCCATAATTTAATATAATTCTTGAGAGCCTGATTAAAAAAACAAGTCTCACCATTAACAGCCATGTCCCAAGCACACATTTTATAATGTTCCCATTATAATTTTATGTTGCCTACATGACAGACTTGCACTGCACATGTTGCACTGAACTGTATTTATCTTTTTTAAATTATTTGAATCATATCTCAAGCAATTCAAAACCATCATGGCGAACAGTGCATCTGAAGTGTCTCAGCTGAAGGACATAATCCATTAGTTATCGGCTTTAATATATTGGCCAAATTTTCGTATCGGGCCGATAACATTAAAATGAACATATATCGGCTGATACCGATATGGTGGCCGATATACTGTGCATGATATAGTTTCAAGTTTCTTTTAAAATTTCATTTCAATTAATTAGGCAAATTCAATCGATTAGTTAAATTTAAATAAACCAGATGAAATATAAAAGCACTTTAAAATTCACTGAATGCCTCTGTACCGACTCGTGTTTTTGCTCTTACAGAAAGAGGGGGTTTACATAGCAAAGCTCAACATGATCCTGGTGCAGGTGAGCATCATTCCAGCAATTGTTGTCGTCATGATTTTGTGACGGTGTATGGCTCACTGTGTTCCTGTTTGTGTGTAGATCCTGAAGCAGGAGTGGCCGAAGCACTGGCCCACGTTCATCAGTGACATCGTGGGAGCGAGTCGCACCAGTGAGAGCCTGTGTCAGAACAACATGATCATCCTGAAGCTCCTCAGTGAGGAGGTGTTTGACTTCTCCAGCGGACAGATGACTCAGGTCAAAGCCAAACACCTGAAGGACAGGTACACACGTGACCGTTACAGACCGTGTCAGTAGAGCTGTGGGTGTAGTTGGGAAAATACAGTAATATTTACTCAACCTCTCTCTCTTACCTCTTGCAGTATGTGCAACGAATTTTCCCAAATATTCCAGCTCTGCCAGTTTGTCATGGTACGTACAAAGCAGAATATCATTAAGTCATTATTTTGATAAGGTCAGTTCAGTATTCTTCGGCCTGTCACTTTTAACTTGAATGCCATTCTTCTTCTTTTTTCAGGAAAATTCCCAGAATGCCCCTCTCGTCCACGCCACATTAGAGACACTCCTTCGTTTTCTGAACTGGATTCCTCTGGGCTACATATTTGAGACCAAACTCATCAGCACACTGGTGTACAAGGTAACAAGACACGAGGGGTTTCTTATGCAGCAGCTAAATAAATAAACTATAAATGTCAGATCCCAGATTTTGCTGTTAAAATTGTAATTATTTGATTGTGTGAAACGCTCACTCCTCTCACAAAGGCGCACTGACATTGGTTCAGCTTGGCAGTGCGTAAGAAATAGAGGAACATTGATTGGAGCGCTGGCTTTTCTCATGGGCTCTCTGCCTTAAGGCTTTGTGTCCGAGCTGGTGCTCCTACATTTTATGCTTTATTCACATCTTTTGTGTTCCATAAAGTTTATAATTTGTGTTCCGACTTATTCCACAGTTTCTGAATGTTCCGATGTTCCGGAACGTCACTCTGAAGTGTCTGACGGAGATCGCGGGCGTCAGTGTCAGTCAGTACGAGGAGCAGTTTGTCAACCTGTTCACTCTCACCATGATGCAGCTCAAACAGGTACTCGCACGCATATACTAGTGTTCAAATGTTCAGGCTCAGGAAGATTTTTTGTAATTTCTTTTAAAGAAATTAATACTTTTATTCTGCAAGGATTGATTAAAAGTGACCGTTAAGACCATAGACTGTAAAAAAAGATGGGCGACGCCCCTTCGCTCTCTTCCATTGGTGAGAACTGAAGCCGCCAGCGTCCCAAAATGGTGCTGACATCTTGGGATCGGAGTCTGCGCAGTAGTGAGCAGGAAGTAAAGCCGCAAAATCGAGGCCGCGCCCTCACTCTCGCAGAATCAATTGCAAGCACACGCTCCTGCACTTTTTAAAATTAATTATAGACATTTAGATATTAAATTTAAAGCTCCGATCTCCTTAGTCCTCCGAAGATCCCGAAAAAAAGTATGTTGGTGCTACTACGTTCAGAGAACCTGTCAATCATGACGTCACACCACTGCATCAAATAACTAACTAAAAACAAACTTATTTTAAAAACAAACACTTGAACTTGCATCAGTGTGATAAAAACTACATTAAATGACAGAAGCCATCTTTGGGGAAAAAAAGATATTTGAAGTGTAATTTAATTGTTTAGTTAAATAACATGGGGAGGCGGGGTTTATGACCTATGCTAGGACCAGTTGCCCGGGGGCGTGTGCAGCACGCTTGGTTAAGACATTTATAATATTACAAAGGATTTATTTTTTTCAAATAAATGCTGTTGTTGCTGTTTTCAACATTGAAAATAATCAGTAATGTTTCTTGAGCATCAAATCATTATATTAGAGTGATTTCTGAAGGATCATGTGACACTGAAGACCAATGTTGTTTTCGTCAATGATGACGATAACGCAATTATTTCGTTGACGCACCTTTTTTTTATGACGATAACGTTACGATGACTAGCTAAAAATGGCTCTAAGGTGACTAAAACATGACGAGACATTTTCGAGTTTTCGTTGACGAGACGAGATGGAACGAAAATGATTATAAGTCTGACGTTCACAATGCATGTCATTTCTGCCTATTTTGCGTGAAATCGGTCTGTTTTGAGCTAAAAAAAAAAAGTATCAGCAATGCCGCATTCTAATCGTTTTTTTGGGTACGCCCACCCGGCTGCCGCGCACCAGATTCCACACAACAACGACCAGTGTTGCCAGACGTACGATATTTATCGTATTTGTACGATAATTTTGACCTCTGTACGATCAATAATGAAAAAAATCCCATAGTGTACGCTAGTTTGAGCGAGCAAGAGCGCGCGCACAGCAGATAAAGGGAGCGAGAGACCTTGCGTGTGTGTGCTAGTGTGCGTGTGTGCCTCACGAAGCGCATGTAAGGACCCAACCAATCGAATTATTCAGAAAGTCTAGTTTATTATGCAAAGGTTTTACCTGTTGTTTTATGAATTGCAACACTTGCTGCAACCTGTCAAACCTAAGCCCATTTCCAATACTTTTCAACCTAAATATTTTTTTTACTAAAATTGACTAAAACCTTTTTGTGTTTTCGTCGACTAAAACTTGACTAAAACTATCAAGTTTATAAGTGACTAAAATGTGACTAAAACTAAAAAGCATTTTCGTCAAAAAGACTAAGACTAAGACTAAAATTAAAAGGGCTGCCAAAAACAACACTGCTGAAGACTGGAGTAATAATGCTTTGCCAATACAGGAATAAATTACATTACAAAAGTTTTTACGTTTTAATAATATTCCACTATTACTGTTTTTACTGCATTTTTGGTTAAATAAATATAGCCAAATGTCTGAATGGTAGTGTATGACCATAGCCACTTTCTCACAGAGATTCCAGAAAATACACGGATAATGTGTCCCGGGATCGTTTGATTTTGGTTCAGTCACACTGCCAGTGATTTTCTGGGATCTGTGAGTGCGTTCACACACATCCCGTAAATACACGTGACGTCAGGATGAGATGTGTAATGTACGCATTGTAAACATGTACACTAACGCATCGCGTACCGTTCCACAGAGCTGGCGAGCGCTCTCAGCTTCAGCGCGGATAGTGAGGAGCCCCTGGTCTCTGCTTCGTTCCAATTTGCAGATATTTTTTCGTTCTTTCTTTGTTGATGACGAACACAAACTTTCTTCTAAGAGCAAGAGTCGCGCGATCGTCATCACTACGACACACCCCTTACGGCATTGATCTGGGCTTTTGTTCACACGGGGCGCGTTCCGGGAATGATCCCGGCAATGTTACTGGGTCCCCAACCCGGGATGGATCCCGGCATCAACCCCGGGACGTGTTTGCGTTCACACAGAAGGCACTCTGGCAATTTCGTGGCAATTTCCCTGGGATCAAAGCGCTGTGTGAAAGGGGCTCATGTTACTAGATCTGGTTGGACGATCTCTTGATGATGTCAAAGGGGTCCATGCAAAAGTGTGCAGTAATATGTGCCTTGAATTTCACTTATTAAACTTATGATTATTTTGTGAACTGTGCAGTGTCTGCTTGAGTGTTAGGAAGAATGAAAACAAAAACTAACAAACCTGCAACTATTCGTTGTTGTTGTTGTTGTTGTTTTTTAACTAAACCCTCATTATTCTGCTTGACAGATGCTTCCACTGAACACAAATATCCGTCTGGCGTATGCAAATGGCAAAGACGATGAGCAGAACTTCATCCAGAACCTCAGTCTGTTCCTCTGCACCTTCCTCAAAGAGCACGGACAACTGATAGAGAAGAGACTGAACCTCAGAGAGACTCTCATGGAGGTACACACACACACAGTGAAGGGTATAGAGATGATGTGATGGTGACACACACTCACTCATGCATTGACTCTCATGTGCCCAGGCTCTTCATTACATGCTGCTGGTGTCTGAGGTGGAGGAGACGGAGATCTTTAAGATCTGCCTGGAGTACTGGAACCATCTGGCCGCCGAGCTCTACAGAGAGAGTCCCTTCTCGACCTCTACCTCTCCAATGCTCTCAACCAGCCAACACTTTGACGTGCCGCCCCGCCGACACCTTTACCTGCCCGTGCTCTCTAAGGTCAGTCAGTCACAGTGTACAGCAAGTCCACCTCAAAATGTTGGTAGCGGGAGAAAAACCGTCTGTGTTCTTGACCGGTCTCAGGTGCGTCTGCTGATGGTGAGTCGCATGGCCAAACCGGAGGAGGTTCTGGTGGTGGAGAACGATCAGGGCGAGGTGGTGAGAGAATTCATGAAGGACACAGACTCCATTAACCTCTACAAAAACATGAGAGAGACTCTGGGTAATCACGACGGGCTTATAATGCATTCAAAAAAATAGTCTAGGGCTGCATTTGAAATCACATACTCTCTCGAGTAGGTACTTATTTTGAATAAGTACGTACTTTGCGAGCGCTAAAAAAAGTATGTTCTATGTAGTATGAATGTGTGTAGAATGAAAGCAATCCGGGCGTTCTTTTCCCCATGTTGTCATTATCATGTGACCTACCAACGTCAGTCGTGTCGCTTCACTGCCATTCACAAATCCTCTCCCGTTGCCTCATGGGATAGTAAAGTGTCCATCGTATGCACACTCCAGGAGGCATCCGGGTTCTTTTTGTCTACTCTCGTCTAATGAGTGCTGTGAATTCAGACATGCTTGTTTTGTTTCACACCGTGTCCTAACTACACGCGACACGCCATGTGAATCAGAGTTTTGTCCTAACCAGCCGCGATAGGCGACGATACTATTTTAGAAGCGGTTTCTATTTTTCTGCGACGTCGTGCTGGAACAACAAACACAAAGTGTGGCAATTATCATCTTAGGCCATGTTTATATGCTTTATTTAATGTTAAAAGTGTGTATTATGACTTTGAATATCATTTAGTGCTCCAGCGTTGTAGCTGTAAAAGCAACAATGGACAATTCACCTCAGATCTAGAAATTAAACCAATGAAAACTAGAACGTTCAAACTCTGAACAAACAAGTGTATTTGACAAAGATTGTTTTAGTAACTCGGTAGCCTATGTATTTTGAATACTGTTTAAATTGTGTAATATTTGTGAATTTGATTATGTAGCTACTTATCCATTTCCTTGCAAGTGCCGTCAAGATTACTCTCTGGCGCCGCGAGACTCCGCCCACACGCTGTTCTGATTGGCTGTGGGTTGTGATTGATTTTGATGCATCTCGCAGTCGCGTCTAGTGTGGACAGACAAATTATTTGTCGCTGGAATCTAAACGCATCGCTTCTGGTTAGGACACGGTGTCATACTTTTTTTCGCCTAGTAGGGAAGTATGCGATTCCACATGCAGCTTCTGTCAACAGCACGCGGCTTATCTTTCTGGAGAAAGCTTCATAATGATCTCTTTTTCTCGTCCAGTCTACTTGACTCATCTGGACTATGCTGATACGGAGCGGATCATGACCGAGAAGCTTCATAATCAGGTGAACGGTACCGAGTGGTCCTGGAGGAACCTGAACACGCTATGCTGGGCCATCGGCTCCATCAGTGGGGCCATGCATGAGGAGGACGAGAAGAGATTCCTCGTCACCGTCATTAAGGTGTTTATTCAGCATGTGTTTGTTTGAGTTTATCAGGAAATGTTTACATGGAAAAAGATTGCAAATCGCGTCAGACTATGATTCCATCCAATCAGAGGATATCAAAACGTGTTTGATATTTTGAGCTGATTTTAGAATTTTTAGTGTGATTAAAAAGCTGTCCTCTATCTTGTCAGTTTAGAAATGAAATACAATAACAATACAAAAGTAAATTAACAGAACATTAGCCTCAATATCTGACTCACTGTGGCACTCGCCTCTAACTCCATACTGACCGCATCTACCCACCCAAGACCCATCCAAAAAATGCACTTGGCTCCTTTTTCTTTTTCGCAACAACAACTTCTGTGGTCATCTCCACGTTTGTTTAATCTGTGATGTGTCTCCTAGCAATGAGGCTGTGTGCGTTTGTGTTCGGAACGATTTGAAGGTCTGGTAGTGTATGATGCCCAATATTTCTCTGCAACCATTAGAGCTGCATGATTAACCGTAAAAAAAAAAAAAGCAATCTTGATTCAAACACCCACATGGTCTTATTTCTTTAAGATCTGCCTATATCGATTTGCCTGTCTCTATTATACCTTTTTCAACCACACAATATCATTATTTCTGTGTAACAAATATTCTTCTTATCGCAGAAGTACTGCGATAAGTTTATATTTCAGATATAAGCACTGTTGTCAACGGAAGTGATTAAAATAACTAATCACCTTTTGAAAGTAGCATTGTTACACCACCAGGTGGCGACAAGTGACTAAAGTTTTGTCATTTAAATCATTCATTCAAGAGATTTGTTCAAAAATGCTGATTCATTCAGTAAGGAAACGAGTGAAGTCTTTATGAGTGAGTTATTGAATCATTCATTCAAACTGAATTTTTTTTTTTAATGATTCATTCAGATTAATTAAACGTTTTAAATAGACTGCAATTAACAGCAATTGTCTGTTCAGAATCGTGGGAGAAATGTGATTGTCTATTTGAAACCAAAAAAAGTGTGATTTCTCAATTTATTAGGAACCATTTACAAAGCCAGCAATTGTATGATCCTTAGTGTTGGTCTATGTAAATGTTTGTCAGTAAAATTCATATATTTCTGTCTCAGGATCTGCTGGGTCTGTGTGAACAGAAAAGAGGGAAAGACAACAAGGCCATCATCGCCTCTAACATCATGTACATCGTCGGCCAATACCCACGGTTCCTCAGGGCCCACTGGAAGTTCCTCAAGACCGTCGTCAACAAGCTCTTTGAGTTCATGCATGGTGACGAACGCTTTGTGTTTGACCTTTTGTCTGGTCATGCATGTTTTTTGCTAAAGTGCAACTTTAATCTGAAGGTTTATGTTGATTGGAAAGTCTCTCTCTGTCTTTCAGAGACCCATGATGGTGTTCAGGACATGGCCTGTGACACATTTATCAAGATCGCTCAGAAGTGCAGGAGGCATTTTGTGCAGGTGCAGGTGGGCGAGGTGATGCCCTTCATCGACGAGATCCTCAACAACATCAACACCATCATCTGTGACCTGCAGCCGCAGCAGGTGCACACGTTCTACGAGGCCGTGGGCTACATGATCGGAGCACAGACGGACCAGACCGTCCAGGAGCGTCTCATTGAGAAATACATGCTCCTCCCCAACCAGGTGTGGGACAGCATCATCCAGCAGGCCACCAAGGTGAGAAGCAGCCTCACGGAGAAACTATTATAGTGAAGATTGTTTTTTATCTTTCCAAACCAAAAGGGAACAGATTTTTCGTGCAATTTTAAAGGCACAATATGTAAGATTTTTGGATTCAAATATCCTAAAACCATGTTATATTTTTTTGACTTGTGTACTTGCATTATCCCAAATTTTCCAACAATATTTAAATACAGAGAAATCCGCTATTTTAACCAGTGTAACGGACCGCGTCATTCCCTCGCCTGTCAATGATGTTATATCCGCACTACCCTTGATTTCTGTTTTTTTCAGTAGAAACCATGGAAACACCAATCATGCTTTAATATATTATGTGTTTTATTAGACTGGATATTTGAACACTTTGGACACTTTTATCGACAGAAAATTAATTATTTAGCTCAACACAGTTAGTCTTATTGTTTGAATCTCTTGTTTCCTTGATTTTACTGCATTGACCATGCCTCAGACAACACTATTTTGTTAAGTGGCTAACATGGCAAAATCAGAAAGACCTTTATTTGTAGCAACAGTAATGCAGCATTTTCTCTACCATACTATATATTTTTAAATTAATTGCATGCCATTTAGCCGCACAAGTCATTCAGCTTTTATTAATATGATAACTGGCAACAAGTCTCATATCAGCCACCGAGCGAACACACAGAGTAACATTATAACATATTTCAACACACTCAAATCTGTTTTAGGATGATTGTTGTTGCGACCAAGTAAAACAGCGCTGTGTTCCCCACAGTTTTTAATTCATCAGATAAACTGACTGTGTGAGTATTAATTCAGCACTTGTGGCTATTTCATTAGGATGAAATAAAATGTGAATTTAAGTGATCAAATGTAACTGTACCTAAGTTTAAGTTCATGGAAGGAGGAGCTTGGACGTAAACGCAACTTTAATCGCAAAATAAACAATAAAAATTAAAGGAGTGGCACTAGTAGCGGCCGACTGGGGCTTTTAGGCGATAATAAAAGAGCAATGAAAATGTCCCCGGCTCTCGACCCCGCTCTGATCATTCCACAATAACGTTAGGAAAACTTCCCCGTCGGATTGCTTTCCATTGACTGTGGAGGTGAAGACAACTCCCATGATTCCACACTCATTCACTGCGTCATCAAGCTACGCATTAATTGTCTTGAGAGGAAAAAAAATGACCTCTAACAATGAAACTTGCATACTGCGCCTTTAAGGGTTTATGCCTTAATGTTAAGATTGAAACAGAACGGCACATGATGTCTCTCTTCAATCAGAACGTGGACATCCTGAAGGACCCGGAGACGGTGCGTCAGCTCGGCAGCATCTTGAAGACCAACGTGAGGGCGTGTAAAGCCGTGGGTCACCCCTTCGTCTTGCAGCTGGGCCGCATTTACCTGGACATGCTCAACGTCTACAAGTGCCTGAGCGAGAACATCTCTTCTGCCATCCAGAGCAACGGTGAGCCAAGCACACCTGGCATGTGGAGCACGTGACCCACGTAATTGTTACTCGAAATAAACACAATGTTTATATAGTTGACGCACTTTATTTAGTCCACAGCCAAGCTTCGCATAACCACCTTTACGACACACACACCAACAGAACAGCGCCCTGCGCATCCGCTAACCCTCCGGCCCAACATGCCGTATTGAACAGTGTAGAAATATCTTGAGGGGAAATAACATGTTAACGGTAATAACAGCTCACGTTTAACTCTTTGCTGTTTCTCTGCAGGTGAGATGGTGACGAAGCAGCCTCTGATACGCAGCATGCGGACCGTGAAGAGAGAGACTCTGAAGCTCATCTCAGGATGGGTCAGCCGCTCCAACGACCCACAGATGGTCAGTTCTGCTGATCCTGGATCAGTCCGCTCATAATACGCTGGGTTTGACAGCAGTTCAAAGCATTGTTGTTGTCTCTTTAGGTTGGAGAGAACTTCGTTCCACCTTTGCTGGAGGCGGTTCTCATCGACTACCAAAGGAACGTCCCGGCCGCTCGAGAACCAGAGGTGCTCAGCACTATGGCAACCATTGTCAACAAGCTTGGCGCTCACATAACAGGAGAGATCCCGAAGATATTCGATGCTGTGTTTGAGTGCACCCTTGACATGATCAACAAGGTTAGTCCACGTCTTTTGTTTAACATCTTGAATTTTCAGCATCAAACCAATGCAAGTCTAATAGTGTGAATTACAGGGCTGCGACAAAAAATCAATGCATCGGGAAATAATTCTGGATTAATTCTGAGATTTTCCGAATGCATCGATTTTAGTTTTTCTCAAATAGATTCTGAGCTTAGCAGCTGGCACTGTGTGCTCTAGAAACAGCCGTACTCTGCTTGCTTCCAATGCCTTACACACACACACACACACACACACACACCACTTGAACCTTCTATACAATAATCATTCATAAAGTTCAAAAAGGTTGAAGCGAATTACAAGGCTGTTTACATTAATCTCGTGCCATGAAAGCATTCTGAGGTGCAAGTACATTCTCAGACTCGTGCCGAACGCACGATTGCTCTTCTTCGTGATCATGTGGTTAAAAACTAGCCTAGAACGCCGTATGCTGTTAAAAACTAAGCTCAGAATCTATTTGAGAGAGAATGGCGATGCATTCGGAAAATATTGGAATCGATCCACGAATGATGCACCGATTTATTGTCCCAGTGCACTTGTCAAACTTGTCATATGAATATGGGTAACCAAACAGTTGATGGACCCCTTGACTGAAAAACTATACTATGGAAGTCAATGGGGCCCAAAGAATCCTGAAATCATGCAGCCCTACTTTAATGATCGTTATTTCCCCGTCTCAGAACTTTGAGGAGTATCCCGAGCACAGGACGCATTTCTTCTACCTGCTGCAAGCCGTCAACTCCCAGTGTTTCCCAGCATTCCTGTCCATCCCTCCGGCACAGTTCAAACTGGTTCTGGACTCCATCATCTGGGCCTTCAAACACACCATGAGGAATGTGGCCGACACAGGTGGGTGGAGGACTAGAGATGGGGATACAGTTGAATTTAGCTTTAAGCTCACACATATACATGTATATATGAAAATTTCAGATGGCACTTGGAGGCTTTTGCATCTGAAGTCTTCATATATATTTGTGCTTGAACAAATATACCAACTCTACACACTCTATGTGAATGCAAAAGGCTTCTAGCTGCACTTGATTTTACAAATTGTGGTATTCATAAATGTTTCTGAATGTGATTTGTGCCCTGGATTTGTGTGGTTGCTCGGTATGTTTCTGACATTAGGTTTACTCGTGTCACATGCAACATAAATGAAAATGGCGTGTTTGTGTTTGTGTGTCTCCAGGGCTTCAGGTCCTGTTCACGGATGCTGCAGAACATCGCACAGGAGGAGGGAGCAGCTCAAAGCTTCTATCAGACCTACTTCTGTGACATCCTGCAGCACATTTTCTCCGTTGTCACGGACACTTCTCATACGGCTGGTCAGTTGCTAGGCAGAGAGATAGTGACATGTTTACAGTGTAACTAATGGAACTGTTGTTTTGCACAAAAAGGCTTCACATCTCGCAAACACTGTCGAAAACACAATCAGCTCTTTTTCACCGAAAATTAAAAGGGGGAAGAAAAAAGAAAAATATAAAGGGAAAAGTTTTTTCTTTCATTTTATCAATAATTTTTACAATTATAATTGTACATTTTGCAACCAAATTCTCATTACCGTAATGCAAAAAAAGGAGAAAAGTTTATTTGAAATAGTCTTTTATTTATGCTAATTTAAATTAAACCCTAAAAACATTGTACTGCAGTAACGCTAATTATTGATTCAGTGTGTGTGTATTTGATGACTGATCTGTGTGGTTTGTGACGGGCAGGTCTGACGATGCACGCCTCCATCCTCGCCTACATGTTCAACCTGGTGGAAGAGGGTAAAATCAGCGTAGCTCTGAACGCAGGCAACGCGGGCAACAATCAAGGCTACGTGCAGGAGTACGTGGCCAACCTGCTGAAGACGGCCTTCCCACACCTGCAAGAGTAAGAGGAGCCCACAACATGGTGTCTGTGTCTTCAGGATGTGCTCGTGTCATGTGTTAATCTCCATGGTGTTTTTCAGCGCCCAGGTGAAGGTGTTTGTCACGGGTCTGTTCAGCTTGAATCAGGACATTCCTGCCTTTAAGGAGCACCTCAGGGACTTCCTGGTCCAGATCAAGGTACGTCACTTCCTTCCTGCTAGGTTTTTACTTCCTATTTCTCTAGTCGTGAACCAAGGCTGCGCTCCACTCCCAATTTGTACGCCCTTCACTCACAAGCTTCCCTTGTTCACTCGGATGTGCGTTATCGCTTGCGTTGCATGAGTGGCCACTACTGGCAGAACTAGTGCATGAGGTTTAAATGAGACGCACTAAAGCCCTTCAATTCACATTTATTTGTATAGCGCTTTTCACAATACACATCGTTTCAAAGCAGCTTTACAGAAAATGCATGAGTCCACATTCAGTGTTGTGTGTAACGCGTTACAAAGTCCACATTACATCTTATTGGTATATGAGATTTTGGAGAAAAATGAAATATCAATAGTATAAACTTTGACTGTGAACATAAGTTACCGTATTTTCCGGACTATAAGTCGCAACAGTCAAAAAATGTGTCATGAAGAGGAAAAAAACATATGTCGCACTGGACTATAAGTCGCATTTATTTAGAAATTTATTTCACAAAATCCAAGACCAAGAACAGACATTTAATCTGGAAAGGCAAGTTATTCAGCTCCACAACAGCACACAGAACAACAGGCTGAAGGTGTCCGGTGTGTTAACGTAACACATTAACAGTTATTCAGCTGCACAATAGCATAAAGAACATAAACCTGGGAGGCTGAATAGGCTAAATTAACATTAGCCAGCGAGTCCAACAAGCAAGTTACCGGTAAGCAAGTTCACCAAGCTCCCGATCTCTTTCCACAACACTGAATACATTGAGTTCTTCCTCGGTGTCACTTCTGAACTACTCCGCTAACTAGAGCGCCCTCTCGCGGCTGTAGACGGTAATGTTGGTTCATCTCAGTCAGTATGATGAATTCATTTTGATATAAGTCGCACCTGACTATAAGTCAAAGGACCAGCCAAACAATGAAAAAAAGTGTGACTTCCCTTGTCCACTTCACGAAGTAGCGGCAGGGATTCCCCCAAGGGGAAGTGCTTAGGGAACGCAGCCCACGACACAGGCAGCCACAGTAGAAGTTCACAATAGAAATGGATACACACATGAGCAGTGTGGGGAATAAACTTTCCCCAACAGCTACAGTGTTTGTTGAACACCCACTTTTACCGGCCATTACTTGACTTGACAACAGTGTTGGAGTCTCTGGTGGGGGTGTTCGTTCACACACAAGCACGCGCACACACTCACTCGCGTACACGCACTCTCACTCACTTGCACACACATACACACAATCACTCTCGCACATAAACTCGCTCACTCACACGTACATAGATACACACTCTCGCTTACACACTCTCACGCACACACTTGCTTAATCACTCTCTCACACACTTTCTCGCACGCACTCTCACACACAATCACTCTCACACACAAACACTCCCCCACACACACGATCACTCTCAAACACACACACAAACACTCGGACTCACTCACTCACTCACACACATATAAAGATGCACTCACTCACACACACACTCGCTTACTCAATTAGACACACACACACACTCACTCTCTTACTCAATTAGACTCTCACACTCATACTCACTCACTCTCTCTCACACACACACACACACACACACACACACACACACTCGCACACAGATACACACTCCCTCACTCACTCACTCACTCACTCACACACATATATATATATATATATATATATAGACACGCACACACACACACACTCTCGCTTACTCAATTAGATTCTCACTCACTCTCTCTCTCTCTCTCTCTCTCTCTTGTGTTTGCAGGAGTTTGCAGGCGAGGACTCCACAGATCTGTTTCTGGAGGAGAGGGAAGCGGCTCTGCGTCAGGCTCAGGAGGAGAAACACAAGCTCCAGATGTCTGTCCCAGGAATCCTCAATCCTCACGAGCTCCCGGAGGAAATGTGTGAATGAGATCCTGTGCAGTTTCACACCCATGAAGATTTCACACTCGTTCCGGGGCACGTCGAGCTCCTCTGTCAAATGTGTGCGTGTGTATAGAGAGGTGGCAGTCAAATGAGGACAAATAGGAAAATTAATCCAGATGTTGGTCGTTTGTCAACCCAGTCCATGCCAATATGTAAATTAAAGACATGTTTGTTATTAGTTTTCTGGCTCCTCCCACTTCTCCCAAAATCCTTGGTTTTACATAACAGAACATTTTATATAAAGGAAACTGTTGCTCTCTATCTCCTGTATCAATACACTGTATATGCATCAATTTATTCTGTTCGGCATGTTTGCTTTCTTATTTCGAAGCACATGACTAATCATTTTAATGTTTTCTCAGCCTCATCTATTTGTGAATATGTAATATACAGTATGACAGGCCGATGAAGACGGACAGTTACTGTGCAGGAAGTGAGGTTTGCTCACAGGGACGTGTCGTTGTGGCTTGTGTACCACAGCAAGTGAATGTGACGGTTTATGATCAGCACTGATGCTGTTTCTACGTTCTTTATTGGGGGGTTGAGTGTGTTTATATATACATATATATATTTTCCATTTGATTGCAATGTATGGGAAAGACTGAAGTCTTTTTCATGCTACAGACTTGAGGAGTGTGTCTTTTGTTTTGTTTTTTGCATAGGGATGTCATAATGGAAGGGGTTGTTCATATCATCCTATTTGTAAAGCTGTGCATTAGTATTATGGAAACATAAAGTTGGTTATTTTTACAAAGCATAGTGTGTGCGTGTGTTTCATTTAGCCCGTAGGACTTTAATACTGCTTTACTGGCGTATCTCATCAATACTGATATTAGGATCAAGCTGTTTTGAGCAGAAACTGCCAGTGGAAAACAAAATGCTTTATTTCTCAAAAATATATGCGTTTGGTGTAATGTACACCACTGTTCACAAATTTGTGCAAGAGCTTGTCCCTATAATAGCTTTTCACAGTGTTTTTAAATAGCGGATCACTCACCAAGGCACTTCAGCATTATTACTCCAGTCTTCAGTGTCACATGATCCTTCAGAAATCATGATGATTTGATGCTCAAGAAACATTTACTAATATGAACAATGTTGAAAACAGCTGCTTAATGTTTTTTTGGAGAAACTCATACTTTTTACAGAATTCTCGGATGAACATAAAGTTAAAAAAGAACCGCATTTATTTAAAAACGAAATGTTTTGTTACATTATGAATATATTTAATCGCACTTTTGATCAATTTAATGTGTGAATTCATCTTTTTTTTTTTTTTACTGACCCCAAACTTGTGAACGGTAGTACCCAATTTGCATTGCAAGGGAATGAAGATGAATATATTCAGTCTAATCTACTGTCTATGACCCATAATTACTGTTATACAATCACCTAATTACACAAAAATTGGGCTGTGTACTACTTTAGTAGATATATTAAAATTAAAACATCACACGTACACGTGCTCGACTGCGTTTCTCGCGAGATTTCTAAGACGACCGGAACCAGGCGGAGCTTACGAAAACAGCCGATGTGTAACAACGGTCGCCCCTCCCTTTCTCTTTGCTAGCTTTCCGAAAAAAGCCGAACGAGCCGCGAGATGACTCGGCGGAAACAGACGACGTCTCTCCCAACGTCACCCGCTTGCCTCCGAACGAGCGCGAACATTCCCGGAAACACCCGAACACCTCCGAGGTCGCCGGCGGAAACCACCGAAGTGTACCTCCCGTCCCTGTTCATCATGGCTGCCGTATGTGCTAGTCTGCACAGTAACGCTCTGCTCGGAGACTGACTCTCCGCTCCTTTAGTGCCTCACATTTACTGTCTTCACCCTCGACATTTCGGCAAACAATCCCGCTTGCATGAGCCCAAACCTCCCTGGTTGTGTTGTCTCAAAATAACGAGCATTCATCAAGCATTTCGTCGGGCCTTAAACACCCCCTTAAAAAGACAGAGAGAGAAAAACAGGCAACATTTTATTTCTCCAATGGTCTGAATACACTTTCCGCCTTTATGAACCATGTGTGAGAACTGCGCCGAGCTGCTGGAGGTGCTCAATGAGAGTAAGTCACCTGCATTTTTTATTTTTTGTGTGAGTGTGTGTTTGTTGTGTTTTTGTAGTTGTTTGCAGCAAGTTGTTAGCATGACTGTTCGAGCATGCGTCTCACTGCCCCACACACCAGTGCAGATTTTCATGTTTAATACTGAATCCTCCACACGTTTGTCAACATGTGCATTTATAAGTGCTCTCAAGCGCCCTTTGGCTGTCATTATTCGTGTTTTGTTTGATTTTGAGATCTGTTTTTATTAACGCATTGCTATCCGAACCGTGTTAGCCTCTCATCATTTCAACATTAAATCGAGATTAGCAACTAAATCTGTTGTTTACTTTAAACAGAAGCACCAGAAAACACCGCCGTGTGCGTTGAACATCGGTTTGTTTTCATATGTTTGCAGGCTGATGGGAAGTTGAACTGACATTAGCATTAGCATTAGCAGAAGTGTTTTTGACATTGTCATCCTTTAAAATGCACACAGATCAACATCTGATCACACAAAACAACCCCGATCGCACTGTAATTCTGCTCGACCGAGTGGTTTATGATGGATGAAGTGATCTGACAGTCGCGATGAGTGTGTTTTTGGCAGTGTTTGGCCCGCTGATGGCTGCCGGACAGGAATCGGACAGTATTTGTGTTTGTGGGCTTTGTTGGATGGAGAGAGAGAGAGAGAGAGAGTGTGTGTGTGTGTGTGTGTGTGTGTGTGTGTGTGATGTGGATCAATGCGCTTTCTTTGCATCAGTACTGATGTCTTGGTGTGTAAAAACAGTGACTGATGATATAGCTGATGTGCAGGGGACGACAATACCATAGTTATTTGATGTATTAAAGGTCTACCATGGTATTGGTATGCCATCTTAAATCATTAAGTTACTATGAAAAATGAAGGGAAAACATGGTCTGTTGGTGTAGTTATGATATCAGATGATTAAACATATGTACTACTGCAAGATTACCACAGTATTTGCATTATAATCTAGTGGAGTTACCACAATACATGCCAAAAACATGGTATTCATGGTGCAGTTATTATATCAGACGGTACTCCTGATATATACCATGGTACTGAATGATTTCCACGTTGATTTATGCTACCAATGCAAAGAATACAGTAAAAATTCACATGATACTGTAAAATAATGTGATATTACGGTTGCCATGTTATAAACAGTATGTCCACAAACATGGTATTAACAACAATACCGTAACCAAAGTCCATGGCATCACTGTAGTAACATGTCCAGAAACTGAACCTTTAGTGTTTTTGGTGCTGTTTTGTTAGACTTATAAGTGAGTTTGCTTTATTAACTCTATCAAATTGAATCTCACAGGTGTTGTTGGGCTGTCATCGCTCACTGAAGTGTCAGATTGTCATGTTTGCAGCAAAGCCTGTCGCTTTTCTGCTTGATAGATGTCTTGGTTCGTCTGATTTTTTCGGTGTGATTTGTGTGCAGATCTGTTGTGAAGTTTGTAACTTCTGAAGCGTTATACACACTTCCCTCCTATAGGGAGAGACGGTTGGCTGAATGTTCTGGTTTGGTCATGTGACCTGGTTAATGTTCCTTCGTTGGGTATGAACTGTTTTTGATGGTGGAGAATACAAGTGTAAAGTGTAAGTCGATGCTGCGGGTGTTTGTGGATGATTTGATGGTGTGTTTTGTGAGTTCTCATGAGTGTGTTTGGCCTTCAGGCATGTCTCGTGCCCCATATGTGCATGTGCAGCTTAACATTTGACCTCTCAAACGCTGTGTGTGTGTGTAAGATAGACAACAGAAACACACCCTTTATTTGTGTGGGCTGGTGACGGTGTTAATCTGACAGTCTGCTGTGTGTGTGTTCAGGAGAGATGTTTTCCAGCTTAATGCAGTCTTAAGTGTGTGTGTGTGTGTGTGTGTGTGTGTCTGTCTGTCTGTCTGTGTGTTTGTCTGTGTATGTCTCTTTCCCTGTCTGTCTGTCTGTCTTTGTGTGTCTATCTTTGTGTGTCTGTCTTTGTTTGTGTGTGTGTGTCTCTTTCTCCTCTGTGTGTGTGTGTGTGTGTTTTTGTCTGTCTGTGTGTGTCTCTTTCTCCTCTGTGTGTGTCCTCTTTCTCCTCTGTGTGTGTTTGTGTGTGTGTTTTGTCTGTTTGTGTGTGTCTCTTTCTCCTCTGTGGTGTGTGTGTGTGTTTGTGTGTGTGTTTTGTCTGTGTGTGTCTCTTTCTCCTCTATGTGTGTGTGTCTGTCTTTGTTTGTGTGTGTGTGTCTCTTTCACCTCTGTGTGTGTGTGTTTTTTTGTCTGTCTGTGTGTGTCTCTTTCTCCTCTGTGTGTGTGTGTGTGTGTGTGTGTGTGCGTTTGTGTGTGTGTTTTGTCTGTCTGTGTGTGTCTCTTTCTCCTCTGTGTGTGTGTTTGTGTGTGTGTTTTGTCTGTCTGTGTGTCTCTTTCTCCTCTGTGTGTGTGTGTGTGTGTTTGTGTGTGTGTTTTGTTTGTCTGTGTGTCACTTTTCCTGTCTGTCTGTCTGTCTGTCTTTGTGTGTGCGTGTTTTGTCTGTGTGTGTCTCTTTCTCCTCTGCGTGTGTGTCTGTCTTTGTTTGTGTGTGTGTGTCTCTTTCTCCTCTCTGTGTGTGTGTGTTTGTGTGTGTGTTTTGTCTGTCTGTGTGTTTGTCTGTGTGTGTCTCTTTCTCCTCTGTGTGTGTGTGTGTTTGTCTGTGTGTGTCTCTTTCCCTGTCTGTCTGTGTGTGTGTGTGTGTGTGTTTATCAGTACAGTAGACATCTGTTTATGCATACTCTGTAATTTCACATGTTCTGAAAGGTCAGAAGCAGTCAGACTAAACCAGTTTTGCCAAACATCATAAAAAGTCATGAATCACATCGCATTTTAACTCTACATTTAAAGGAATAGCTCTTGTCCTTCAATATAAGACAGTTCTCGTCATTATTTACTCACGCACTCATGACGCTCCAACCCCGTAAGACCTTGATTTAAGATGCTTTAACTGTTCACCGCTGGGTTTACTGTGCAACAGACGGTGACCTTTGAATGCTAAATTTATGGTGCATTTTTGACCTTTTTGAACAAATACGGCTTGTACGCTGTATTTGAAGTCTTCTGAAGTCATGTGATAGATTTTGTGCGAGGAACGGACCAAATTTAAGTCGTCATTACCTGGAAATCTCCTCTCTATCCAAGCTCTTGTAACCTGTTTTTGTTTTGCATTGGTGAATTTGAATACTTGAATACTTGTTTTTGTAATCTTTCACACACTTTTATGGTGCATTTTTCGGAGCTGTATGGAAAAGAGCAGCATGAACATTCTTCAAAATATTTTATTTTATTTTCCACAGATCATATAGCCTATCATATGACAGAACATACATTTTTGAGTGAATTATTCTTATAAGTCAATAAGGTCAGACTGGGTTTCTTTCCTGAAAAGCACCAAATAATGTAATTCATTCAGTCAGTGTGTGTGTGTGTGTGTGTGTGTGTGTCGTTTTCCTTTCTTCCTTTTCTGTGCTTTTGTGGTTTTGAGCTTTCAGAATAACGGCTTTGATAGCGGATCCTCATATCAAACTGTTTCTCAGCCGGCATCAACACAATGCCCTGAATTGTTACTCTAGAGCGGTGTGGAAGCGGCAGAGAGAAAAAAAAGACAGGAAAGCCGTTTTATAGAAAGAAAGAAAAAAAGAAAGAAAGAAAGGAATAAAATCTCATGTAGGTCAAGGCTAACCAGCTGCTCGAGTGAACTTTACTACCCAAAGGTAGCGTTCCCAAGTCCAGCAACTCCCTCGTCGCCGTGGAAACCTGTGTGTATGTGTGTGTGTGTGTGGGACAGAGCATCTAAATGGATGTTAAGGTAATGCAAATTAAAATGCCATGTGATCGTCTGTAATGATCACGCTTGGTACGTTGTTATAGTGTAAAAAAAAAAAAATCTGTGAAATTTACTGTTAAAAAAAGGTACTAGCTACATTTTAAGTTTTAAACATTAAAAAAAAATGATATTGCATGTACTGAAATAATGTTAATATGCTAAATGACTAAAATCATTTTTACACGTTTATGATTACTTACAGCCATCTTAAAAAACACAGGTGATAGAGAAAGAAACCAAGCTCATCACAAGAAGCTGAAGTAAATACTAATATATCAAAGCTGAAAACAGTGTCACGCACACACATACTGAACGCCATCATGGTGCAACTACAGGGATGTGCAATAATCATTCATTTAACAGCATTAGATACAGCTTGAAAGTTATTTCAATGAAAAAACAGTAAAAAAATTTTTTTTTACTTTATATTATTTGTAATTGCCTTTGCACTTCCAAAAACGGTATATTTAACAGATTTGTACTGAAAAATCACATGAAATGTCCCATTAGATCAATGATAGTTTTTCACTGTGAGGGAACGTACCGTTAACCAGGTACAGTCTTTTACCATTAAAATTACCATTATTAATTTTTTATAGATTATTTTTGTATTGTATCATTAGTGCTCTTAATGCAGGGGGCGGCATCTAACATAAAGTGTGTATTCTGTGTAAGTTGTGTTTTAGTTTTTGTGTTTGTTGTGCGTCTCTAACACTGATCTGATCTCAGACAGTCCCAGGACCATGTAGCCACTTCATTAACGGTTTACTTCTTTCTCTCTCTGTGTGTGTGTGTGTGTGTGTGTGTGTGTGTGTGTGTGTGTGTGTGTGTGTGTGTGTGTGTGTGTGTGTGTGTGTGTGTGTGTGTGTGTGTGTGTGTGTGTGTGTGTGTGTGTGTGTGTGTGTGTGTGTGTGTGTGTGTGTGTGTGTGTGTGTGTGTGTGTGTGTGTGTGTGTGTGTGTGTGTGTGTGTGTGTGTGTGTGTGTGTGTGTGTGTGTGTGTGTGTGTGTGTGTGTGTGTGTGTCACAGTCTCGGATGCAGACAGCTCAGACGGCCTGCAGCTGAAGAAGGAACATGCCTTAAGAGTCTTCGCTTACATCAGCACATGGACACAGAGGTCAGCACTCGCAAACATTCACTTCCTTCACTCGCTCGCTCGCTCATTCATTTCTTTATTTACACTTTATTTAGTCAACATTTTTACAAGTTACGCATATTGCATTCAAGATTTTTTTTTTAAATACTCATTTATTTTATGGTGAAATATTAAAATAGTAATATTTCTGACTTTGTTTTTTATTTACTGATTTTTATTTTCTAGCAGTAATAAAATTGTGCAGCCCTACAAAAAAAGCAAACCTGGATAAAAAAAAAAAAATTGCAATCACAATTAGGGCTGTGCGATATTGAAGAAAAATGCGATATGCGATAACTCATTAAATAATGCGATATGCGATACGATAATGCTTAAAGTGTGTAAAATAAACTTAAATTAACTGCAAAATATATTTTAAATGATATAACCTACATGTGTTTCACATTCTTTTTATGACAAGAAAACATCCTTCTAACTTCTGAAAGTGAACATCAGTGTTTTACTGTAGCATAAGAAGTGTTATTTTAACATCAGTGTAAACCACAGGGGTTCAGGTGATCCTACATTAGGTTTATTTAATAAAAGACACTGAATCATAAAATATAAAAATAAAACATTGCTTAGTTTTCACTGTATGAATTAAATATATCCTGATACTTATTAAAGCTAAAAAACTTTGTCTTTTGTTCATGACCCCAGTTATTGCAATCTGTTGCGATATGCATATCGCGATATATACATTTGCGATATTTCGATAATTTCTATATATTGCGCAGCCCTAACCAATTTTTATCAGAAAAATCAATTGCACCCCCCCCCCCCAAATTGTGCAGCCCTTCATTCACTCACTCCATTCATTCATTCATTCATTCATTCCCACTTTCATTCACTGATTCGTTCATTGATTCCCTCACTGTCTTAATTTATTAATTAATTCACTCAATCAATCATTCCCACTTTCATTCACTGATTCGTTCATTGATTCCCTCACTGTCTTAATTTATTAATTAATTCACTCAATCAATCATTCCCACTTTCATTCACTGATTCACTCACTGAATCGCTCATTGATTCATTCGCATTCACTTACCGATTTGCTCATTCACTCACTTTATTACTCATTCACGCACTGATTCACATGTTTTCAACTTCATCCTGCATCATGTTGTTGTTTACTTTGTCATCATGGCTGTTTATTCATAGAAGAATGTATGATCGGTGTGGTTTGACCTTTGACCTGCTGTAATTCAGTGTGTTGAGCACATTAAGATGCAATTTTTGGCCCTGTCCCAAATGGAGTCCACATTTACATTTACATTTATGCATTTGGCAGATGCTTTTATCCAAATATTTCAAGGTACACAAAAATTATTTTTTTACATTCTTATAAATTTTTGCCTGTTTTCTTGTGCCACACTTAGTGTAGCGCCGCTTTGACTGTCAGGTCGGACAGTCTTCAGCGCAGGCTCTGCAAAAGTGCGCTTTAAGGCCGCACA